>VZTN01000516.1:486080-528200 GCA_013400515.1 Erpornis zantholeuca
GGCCGCTGCCTGTGTTTTGGCTGCAGACGACGCTGCGATTGGCTGGGGGATGCGGAGGCGGGGCCAGGCGGGAGGGGGAAAGGGCGGACCGGCCGCTGATTGGCTGCGTGGGGGTTTTGTCGTGAGGCGTTGGTGACGTCACGTTCATTGAGGAGGTTCATTGAGGGGTTCGGCTGGGGGGCTCATTGAGAGGAGCTGTTAGGGGGCGGTCAGTGGAAGGGGGCTCAGTTAAGGAGGTTCTCTGAGAGGGGGCCAAGGAGAGGGGGGTCCATGGGAGGGCTTATTGAGAGACAGGGGACTCCGCCCGTCCCTGGGAACCCCTGTTGGGGGCCACTCCCACGGGGGCTGCACTTTAACCCCCTGCCTTGCCTCCCCCAGCAAGGCTCCCTCATTTCCTAAGCAAAGCTCCTGTCTTCCCTCCGCAAAGCTCTCTCAGCACCCCCTCCTCCTCCTTCCTGAAAACCCTTTTGCCCCTTCCGGGATTCCCCCTTAACACCTAACAAGACTCCCCTAGCCAGACTCCCCCATTCCGCCATCAAGGCTCTCCAAGTGCCACCCTCCCGTCTGGGAGCCGTTGATGCTGGGGATGGGACCCTAGCCAGATGCCAGGGGCAGGAGCAGGGACCCATGCTTTTCATGCCCATGCACCTCCCTTGTAAAGGCTACAGGGTTTAGGGCAGCTCTCAGTTTGTGGTGGGGTTGGGATTTTTTGTTAATGGTTAAAGTCCTGATGACTCTGAGGTCCAGTCTCAGCCTGCAAGGATGAACTTTCTCCTGGTGTGATTCCCCTGCACCGTGTCTGGGGACCTGAGTGGGAATTGTGTAAGTTGTGCCTTGAAATGTTTTGATTTAAAAGGGAAAATTGGCATTTAAACCCCAAACGAATAAACAAGGTACTTTGCAAATGCATGGTGTGAATATAGGTTGATCTGGGAAGAGCCATTGGAGGTTTGGATGTGACAGTGGTCACCAGCTGGCCAGGGGAGAGGGGGTGAGGAGACAGAGGAACGGAAACTTGAAGCTGTATCTGCAGCTCGTTACCCCCAGCAGTGAGGGCCTCTGTGGCGCTTCTGCAAAATCCTGGAGGCTTCTGCAAAATCCTCCTCCCATGGAGATGAGTCCCAGCAGACAGGGGTGCAATGGAGAAGCAATGCCAGTATGTGGTTCCACAGGCTGGAAATCCTCCTGTATGGAGGGTCTTGCTTGCCCAGTAAGATTTTGGTAGCTTTGTCTTCCTGGTGCAAAACCAGCCTTGAGGCAGGTAGAGGGATCCCAGACCCAGCTGCCTCCTGCACGCAACCCTCGGGAGCTCTCAGAACCTCCTGCTTGCCAAAGCAACCCACTCGTGTGCACAGCACAGCTTCGAGCTGGGAGCAGCTGGCCTCGGGTAGTGCCTGCCTGGGAAACCCATGGGAATGCTACTCACGGGCCCTTGGCACGCAAAGCTGTGACAAAGTAGTGTTGGTGACATTTGGAAAAGTCAGCAGGACTGTGAGTTCTTCAGAATGAGCTCCCTTTCTGGGGCAGGATTTGCAGCAGGGGCAGGATTCGCTGTCACCTCTCCGTGCTGAGATGCTCTTCCAGATGTGCTGCCCTGCCACCCCTCTGGGACCCCAGGGGTCTGGGGTCACCCCTCCGGGCAGGGGCTGGGCTCCCAGCAGTTCCCAGGCAGGGGCTGGGGAGCCAAGGACAGGGCAGCCCTCAGCACCACTAATGAAGGGTCAGCCCCTCCCCAGCCATCGCCACTGCGGGGCTGCACAGAGCAGAGCCAGCCCAGGAGGAGAGGGGCTGGTGGCTCCACAGTCTGTGCCAGTGACTGCTGGGGGAACTGGGAGTGGACTGGGAATGGACTGGGTGCACAAACAAACATTTTCTGCTGTGGATGAGCTGCTCACCCTCCTGTTATAACGTTAACTGCTGTGCTCTACCGTGACTCAGTTTCCCTCTCAGCACAAGGAGGCAGGAGCAGGATCCTCTCTCCATGTCAAACACACATCCCAAATCCCACAACCGGGCAGCACGAGCTTCACACTTGCATCTCGCCCAGCAGCATGTGCATTTTGGGGTTAAACATCGCGTTTTCTCTGGATTCTCCCTCCGGGTCAGCCCTGCTGAGGTTTCTCCTGGCTTTATGTGGGCTGGGATCTGCGGCCGGGCAGAACTGGGAGGGACCCTGCCCTCGAAGCCGTATCGTCACCCAGCTCCTGCCAGCGCTCCCGCGCTCCACTGCAGCACTGTCCTACAAAATCCTCTGCTGCAGTAATCGCTGGGAAAAAAACCACGAGCCGTGCATGCAGGCAGCAGCTCTGCGTGTAATGACTGCCAGGTTATGGATCTGCGCGGGGATAACTTTGAATTATTATCTGCACTAAAACCCTGCAGTCTGCTGTGTGCCGGTAATGAAATGTGCTGGCTCCCTCTCCCAGTTTCCCGCTGCCGGTGCTGGCTGGAGCGAGGCAGGGGAGAGGGGCTAGCAGCTCAGCGATGTTGGGCTGTGCTAGATATTTAAATGATCCGTGTGCAGAACAGGATCCCCAAAAATGTGCGTTGGGGTGAGCAGGGACCAGTTCCTGGGGTCTCGGGGCTCCCACCTGGGCGCCAGCACTGAGAGCCGGAGCAGGCTCCCGGTGTGGATGTTGCCCTCGGCTCCTCCTAGAACCATTTAGGTTGGAAAAGACCTTTAAGATCATGGAGTCTAAATCCTCCTGTTCAGCCGGTGCTGCCACTGGCACCCAGCCCAGGTGTGACATCCAGCAGCATGGACATGGTGTCACTGCTGGGAATGTGGGTCCCGGTGTGACAGTGACAGGCTGACAAACAGGGTACAAAGCCACCTCGGGCTGCTCTTTGGTTTGGCTTTTCTCAGCTGCCTTTGGGGCTGTGTGAGTAGGAAGCAGCTGGAGAGGGGGGATTCACGTGTCCCTCTGCAGGGAGGGGATAAAGGAGAGAGCCCCGGGGATGGCCTTTGCTCATCACCACTGAGTAGCCGAGGACATCAGGGCAGCCGATCCGCCTCCTTGCACATCTCCCGTTTGATATTTATAGCGCTCGTGTTATCAACTCGAATCAAAATCATGTGATGCTCCACTAACTGGCGCTGCCGGACTAATTAATCACCTGCGGGTTTAAGTGAGCGGTCAAAGGGTCCATCCTTCCTCTTCAGCTCCAAGTGAAAGATGAGTAGGTGACCAGTGCTTCCCAATAATTTAAGTGCTGGGGGAACTGGGGGGATCTGTTGGGGTGCACTGGAGCGGACAAGCAGCTCCCTGCCTCCAGAGGCTGCGCCCGGCGGATGCAGCTGCTCCTGGTGTGGAGCGGAGCTGGGAAGGCAGGATGGGGAAGATGGAAGGGGGCTTTAACCTGGCCCCTCTCCAGTGCCGCCCACCCCTGAAGTGCTGCTGGAGGGAATCAGTCCCTGTGCCAACAGCTGCACCAACTCCTTCCCCCTATGACCTGTCGGGAAAAGTGGGGGGCTTGTCCTCCTCCCAGGGGACACGCCAGCGGCAGGGGGACGGACAGAGGGACGGTGCCCAGTCTGTCCTTGGGGGTCCTTGAGCTGGCATTGCTGCTCGGTGTCCTCCAACTGGTGGGGCTGGGGGCAAGCATGGGAGGAGGGTGGGCCGTGGTGGACAGAGGTCATCGAGGGGTGACTGAGGGTGGCAGATGATGGCGAGGAGGGTCACCGAGCGGTACTGGAGGCAACTGGGTGACACAGGGGATGGCAAGTGGGTGGCACTGTGGGCACGCGTGTACCACTGCGGGGGGACAGGTAAGTGGCACCTGAGGGGGGACCCCGCTGGGTGGGTGGGGGACACGGGGAGCGGGTGGTCCGGGGANCGGTCCCGGGCGGGAGGACTCCCCGCCGCCCCCCGCCCGCTGAGCCCCGGCCCGGCCATGGGGGCTCTGACCAGCCGACAGAACGCAGGGGTGGAGGAAGTGGATATCCCCGCTAATTCCGTCTACAGATACCCCCCGAAATCCGGTGAGCCCCCGGGGGGTCTCGCGTCCCGGTGCCGCCGATGGGGAGGGAGACAGGAGAGCGAGTCGGGCGAGCACCGGGCACGACCTTGCTCCGGGCGGGGGTAACCCTGCGCACCCCAAAGCAAACGGTGACGCACAGGAGGGGCACCCTAAAAATCTGGGTCTGGTGCGGGGCACTCTGCGTGAGTGCGGCGCGGGAGGGATGGGGTCACCGCTCTCCGGGCTCCCCTTTGCCAGCACACTCCTGTTCCCAAACTTGGCTGAGTTGGCGCGACTTTAATGACATTATTGTTATAATTATTTCTGTAGCAGTGGTCTGCGGCACCGGGCTCCGGAGGCGCTTTTTATAGCCGGTTACTCCCGTGCTGACTGCTCGGGAAAATCCTGGGTTTAAATTCCCGGGAGGATGAAGGAGGCTGGGGTGGGAGGGATTGGAGGGGATCCCTCCTTCCCAGGGCTCTGCCCCATCGTAGCACCCCAGCCTCTGCCGTGGGGAGCCTTCGCCTTCCCGGCTCCTGTCCCTGCCTCGAGGCTTTCTGGTGATGCATCGCCCGCTCCCCAATCCGGCCCTGTCTCAAACCTTGTGCGTGACCTTGGAAAATGCGTCCCTCCCCTCTGTGCCTCACTTTTCCCTGCAAGGGCCGGGCTGAGCAGGGGTCCGAGAGGGGCACGCTGAGGAGAGAGGAGTGATGGGGTCCAGCCCTTGGGTGGGCAGCGCTTCAGAGCCGCAAAAATACCGGCACCGGTGGGTGATGCCTCGGAGCACCGTGCGTGCATGTGAGGAGACTGCACAGGATCCTTGCAGCACTAAATATTATTAATAGGGAACTATTTACGTAGTTAATAGGATAAGGAAAATGCTCGGATCGTTAGTGCTGTGACAAATTACTCGCTAATTACAACTAAAGACCTCCTTAGGAAGAATTACAGCCAACACAAACCCTGTGCTTGTCCTGAAAAGCTGTGCTTGCCTTTTTTTTTTTTTTTTTTTTTTTTTTTTTTTTTTTTAATTTTAATCTAAAATAGGTTGCACAGCTGGGTGGAGATGGCTGATCCTTGACAGCCTGGCTTCCCGCAAGGCTCCCTCAGCTCCTCTTTTTACGTGGTTTCAAGGCCTCTGTCACTTTGATGCTAGGTGAGGCTGGACCACCCCATCCATGGGATTGCTCTTTGTAGGGACGGTGTCTCCATGCGTTACAAGTTTTTCCCTTGGGACCCCGTCTTTTTTAGAGGCTCTTGAAATATCTGGGTACCAAGGTGTGGAGCTGAGCACTTCCAAACTCATCTCAGCTGGCAGAGGTCACCAGGTTGATGCTTAACTCCGTCTTTCCAGATTATTGTGTATCTGGGGGTACACAGTAATCCCGGGGGCTCCTGGGTGTGCTCAGTTGGGCTGGTCCCACTGCTGAGGGTCTGGGCAGAGCTGGGGGGGATGGTCCTGGTGCTGCCCAGGGTCCTCGTGGAGAGGAGCAGGAGGTGCCCAGGTGACACAGCCATCTGCACTGGGACAAGGGCAGGCTGGTGGCCCTGGGGGATTATGGCTGGTTTGCCTTTAATCCGAGCAGGATTTGCCTTCAGCGCTGCCGGCAGCCGAGGGAGGACGTGCCGGGCAGCGGAGCCGATTCCTCTGTGGCAGCAGCGCTTCCCTCACCTCGAAAGCCACCTGGAAACAGCCACTGGCTTTGGAAATGAGGTCCTTGAGGGGAATCTCACACGACCTTGGGGCATTTCCCTCTCTCTGTGGATGTGGCTCTGGCTGATGGGCTGTGGGCTCGCTCGAGATGGCCAGCGCAGCCCGTGGGAACAGGTCAGCTGTGTCTTGTCCCAGTTAAACATCTCCCCATCCTGGGGGTCCCATCCCCTCCAGACAGGGTGTCAATGAGATTAACTAAGCCACAGTTTTTGAAACAAAGGCTGGGATTTACTTCAGTGGCTGCCACTGGGAGGGAGAGCCAGCGGGGGCTGTAGATGGAGGCCACTGCCTGGCTACTGGGATGGCTTTTGGGGCAAGTCTTCAGCTTTCAGCCCCTGTCCCCCGCTGAGGTTTGCACCGAGCTCCCCGGAGGCACACGGGACTATGAGCAGGGCCCTGGCTGGGGGCAGGAGCACAGGGATTGATCCATCAGTGACACCCCCAGTCCTGGGGACACAACCCCAGGGGGTGGCACAGCCACGGCGGGCGAGGACTGACGCAGCAGCGCTGTGGACAGGGTTTGGCGTCAGCTCCAGCTGCCGCTGGCTCTGGCTGGCCGCTTTAGTGCACGGAATTAAGTAATGATTAAAATTAAGCCCAGGGGCAGAAGCACCCAGAGCCTTTAACCAGCCCATCACGGCGCCCTGCGCTGGCACCCGCGGCCACAGGGTGTCCCTGTGCCAGCGCCGTGCCATGGGCTGAACGCAGGCGGTGCAAACCCGGTGCTTCCCTCACCACAAGCGTGGGGACGAGCTGGGAACGAGCTGGGAACGAGCTTTTCTGTTATAGCAGCTTTGGAGAGTGAGGCTGTAACGTTGGAGAGCCAGAGGCGGCAGTTCCAGAGCCCAGCAGGGCAGCGATGGCTTGGGGGACAGTGCAGGACGTGTGTCACTGCATGCCAGAGCCACAGGGGCACACGAGGGTCCTCGCCCTTCTCTGTCACCTGGACAAGGTGCCATGGCTGGCACTCACGTGGAAGAGGAGCTGACTGCTGCTGCCAGATGTGTCCCATGTGCTGGTGCCAGCAGATGTGCAAGACACAAAGACGTTTTTTTGCCAGGAACCTCAGGCAATCTGGGGCTATTCCTCCTTTCCAGCAGCTGCTCTGTGCAGCCCTTCCCGAGATGTGCCTGTCCTTGGCAGGCTCTCACCTTCCCCGGGAGTAGGTGTTGGATTTACAGTCAGCCCATAATAAGGTGGCTGTGGCTGCGAAGGTGCTTCCCTCCTCTGCCACCCGGCTGTGTCCAGGGAGTCACTGACGAGCTCCTGCTGATGCCCTGGGCTTTCCTGTGCTGCTGCTTCTCTGGAAAAGCCTGGCACAATTCAAGCCTCTTGTTTAACAGAAAGGAAGACCTTTCCTGGGAAGGAGCACAGAGCTGGTTCTGTTGCTGTCAAGAGGGAATTGAAGCCTCTAGGGGATGTGCTGGGAGCCTGCAGCACCCAGGGATGCTATCAACGCCTGGCAGGGACACTGGGTGATGGCAGCGTGGTCCTCACCTGCTCTGCCCATCCTACAGGAGCCCCCAGCACCCACTAAAACTGTCTCTGGGCCAATCACAGAGAGCCTGTGTTCCATTTTCCAGCTTTTCCAGTGCTAGGGTGGCTTTTCTCGGTGTTTAAATGTAATTTTTTTGCCATCTCTTGCTCCAAGTCGGTGTCAGGAAAAGCTCTGCATGGCCCCATTCTCCCCTGGCCGTGCCGTTGCAGGCAGCTCCGAAGGCACTTCGCTCTTGGGGTTTTTTTTTCCACGTGGCCGAGTCCTTCCAGGCGAGCTGGCTATAAATTATGTACATGGAAAATGGGACCTGAAAGCAGCAGGCATCAATAATTGATGGTCGACGTTCGCTGCATCCAGGCATCCCTGCGCCACGGGGCCTTGGGGCCGAGCTGTGTGACCCCACTCAACCCTCCTGCCCCCAAGTTAGATCCCCCCCTACTCCTCCCCCTGGCCTTTGGGCTCAGTTTTGGATTTTATTAAAGCCTGATCCAGCCCTGGGCAGTCCCTGCCTCTGTTGGAAGCTGATTGCAAGCTCTGACCTCAGTCCTCACAAGCAGATCTGCAGCCCAGGCTTGAGCTCCTTTTTCTGTGGTTCCAAATGTTTGGGTTTGGGGCGTCCCCCACGGGGGGTGCAGATGGATCTGTGCTGGTGGATTTGGGGTTTTTATAAGCCAGACCCTGTCCCTGTGGCCGTCAGGATGCAGCACACTGTGTCCATGTCTGACTGACTACTGATGCTTCTGCTCAGCCCTTGCTGCTGCCCCATCCCTGACCACCTTCCCCTTTTTTCCCACCTCAAGTCCCAACCCTCCTGCCTGGCCAGTTCCTGTGCCACAATGTGCTTTCCCCACACAGCCCAGATCTCGCGGACAAGGAGCAGGCACCAGTTGGCTCCTGGCCAGACTGGGAGGAAATTCTTCTCTAGTGGAGCAGTGCCTGACCTGGGGGCTGCTCCTAGCTCGGGGCCGGGACATGCCGGTGTTTTGGCTCTGTGAGGGAAGAAGGGACCCTGGTCATTGCATAGTGCTCATCAGGGCAATGTGGAGCACTCTGCAGGGAAGGTGCTAACCTCCTGGAGGGTCTGCAGGCCCCCAAAATCCTCCCTCCTGCAGATGAGCCCTTCCTAGGGAAGGCTGCAGGCTGAGAACTGACAGAACTGGGTTCAGTTGTGCTTTGCCCTGCCACCTTCCTGGTGGCTGCAGCAAATCTGGGCAGTGTCTGGCTGTGGACATGCTGCCTTGGGTGGCACACGAGGTCTGTGACATCAGGCTCTGGGCAGGAGCAGCCCTGCCCTTTTTGGGGGCTGTGTGCCTGGTCCATGCCGGCAGCATTCCTGGGGTGCAGGAGCCACCCTGGCCCCTCTGGGGCTCGCAGGGTTCTCTGCCAGGTCAGGCTGGGCCCCTGCCTCTCCTGCCTCCTCGGGACATCAGCTTGTGTTTATGCCCACGATTAGCTCTGCTCTGCTGCCCCAGGAGACATCTCCTCCTCCTCCTCACGGACCAGGATCCGTCTGCTCCTGCCAGGGCAGGGATGGCTGAAGGTCAGGGTGACCTTGGGTGGCTCTGGCCATACTGGGGTTCACAGGGATTTCCCAGACAGGGAAAGAGGAGCAGGCACTGTTAAATCGGAGCAGCCCCCAGGGCCAGCGCTGCCATGGGGCTGGACCCCTGCACCTGCCTCTCCCCACCCCGGCTCTGTGTGCCCAGGCTTGGACCGTGGTGCTGAAGCGGGTGAGATGCAGGCAGGGAGAGGGGAGGGCAGGCAGGGAGTGTGGCTTCTGGGCAGCGTCTGCCTGCCTGAGGGCTCTCAGCGTGTGAGCTCAACCAGAAAGGCTCCCAGCAAGGTGACCCTGGGGACAAAGTCACCTCCGAGCCATCGATCCGGCGGCTTGGTGCCGCTCCATCGCCCGGCCGGAGCCCCCTCCTCCCTCTCCGCTCAGGCGCTGGCTGTGTTTTCGTTTCAGGGAGTTACTTTGCCAACCACTTCATCATGGGCGGGGAGAAGTTCGACTCCACGCACCCCGAGGGGTACCTCTTCGGCGAGAACAGCGACCTCAACTTCCTGGGGAACCGGCCCGTGGTGGTGGGTACCGGCGGGGACGCGGGGCTGGGAAGGCTCCGGAGCTCCCCTTCCCAAGGCCGTGTGCCATGGGCTGTGCGGTGCCCGGCTGCTGGCTGTCCCCCTGCACGGGCACAGCCTGCCAAGCCCGCCTGCAGCGGGCTGAGTGCATTCTCTGATGGCTGGTACAAGGGTTGGGTTCCTGCTGCAGCCTGTCCTCCATCGGAGACTGATGGTGAAGGGGAATTGGGCCGATTTACTCCAGCTTCTTTCTCATTCCCTCTCCAAGAGCTGCTTTTTCTCTTGCCTTCCCCATCTCATCCAGGGGCTGTATCCCAGACAGGAGGGCACACGGTGGGGCACATGACACAGAGGCGCTGGTGTGGTGCAGCGTAGTAGAGTAGCTTGGACAGGAGCAGATCAAATTACTCCCCAAGCCCTAGCAAGACAGGGGAAGAAATAAAATAAAAACCAAAAGGTAGGGGTATGTTGGGGCTGGGGGCAGCACGAATGGGTTTTGCAGTGCTGGGTGCTGCCAGCTCCAGCTGCTCTCAGGGCATGGGGGAACCCAGCTGGAGGGGGGTCCCTACACCCTGGGCTCCTGGAGATGGTTTTTGTGCTTGCTGCCTTTGGAAAGGGAGGAAATGAGAGCAGAGGGTCAGCCATGGGAGTGATGTCCCCCTCTCGTCAGGGTGCCTCTTAGGGCACTGAGCAGGCACTTAGGGCACACTTAGGGCACTAAGAGTCCTTCTGGCTGGAGGAGTTTGGTGGGGTCAAGTATTAAAAAGATTCAGGGTGAGGACTTAAAAGGCACTAAAGCTTTTCTGTTAAGTCAAGATAAACTTGCCTGGTGCTTTGGCCAGCTCTCGAGCATTGCCTGCTGCCAGCAAGTTTCCTCCTTGGAATTTGGCTTTGGCAGCATTGTGTGGTCCTCCAGCAGGGGAGTGTCTGGCCCTGGGCTTTGCCAGAGCGGGGATCCCAGCAGAACCAAGGTCAGGAGCACCCGGAAAGCCCAAGAACATTGGGTAGACAAAGGCAGAGCCTTTCTCTCCATCCTCTGTGCTTCCCTGGAAAGTGAGAAGTCAGCACTCGGGGTCTCTTCCAGCAGTGGGTGTTGAGAAATCCTCTTGATTACAGTAAAAGCCTCTAAACTGCCCAGTGAGCAGTTCCCATGTCAGCAGCCCCGACAGCAGAACAGCAGGGAGGCAAAGGAACAGCTTGGAAACAGCAGAGAGAATTAATACAGCATCACGAGCTAAATTGTCTTGCTCCGATTTAAAGACTGATGGCTCTGGGCTGCAGAGCTGTGACCAAGATCCTGTCTCCCTGGGGAGCAGGGGGAGTTCTGGGGCTGGGCTTTTGGGTCAGGCCAGTTTTGGGGGCTCAGGGAGGAGTTGGGATGGATCTGTGTTGGTTCTGGTCCAAGCCAGGCAACACTTGGGCCTGTCTGATGCTGCCTCTAGTCCCGTCCTGATGCTTCTTGGCTGAGACACTTTTGCTTTCCGGCCTTCTGTGAGAGCCCTGGTTGGGCTGGAAACATTAAAGATGGCCACTGCTTTTTGATGGGGGGGGGAGTTATTTTGGGTTCCTTGGGGGATCAAAGGTCAGGAGATCTTGGACAAGTTGTGTCCCAAGTGCTCTGTAAGCAGAGCACTTCGTCTGAGCCGTGAACAATGCTGCTGCCTCAGGGATGTGCAGGGCAGCTGGAGGCTGTGCAGGTTCTCCCCTCCATGGATACACAATAATCTGGATTTTCCAGCTGGGAGCAGGTTCCCAAGGGGCTGGGAAGGGCGTTGCAGGTTTAAGTAGCTGCCACCATGCAGGGGCTGAGGAGCAGAGAGGCTGCTGAAGGCACGCAGGGAGCACAGGGGAAGCCAGGAACTGTTGAAATGTGCCACTGGGTTTCCCTGCCCACGCAAACCTGCTGGGGTCTGCTTGTAGAAAAACCCCAAGACAGACTTTTGAGGGTGGTTTTTATTTCACTTTAACAGAAGCTGGCCTGCACCAAATGTTGCTCTAGGCACGTGGATGACATTCTTGACTTCACCGCAAGCGTTACCCATTTTTTTCTGTTGTGTTTCAGCTCGATTTGAAGTGAGGACATGCAAAACGTCCTCTGAATGGCTCATTTCTGATGTGCAAAATCTGGCTTGTAAAATTTAATTTAAAAAAAGAGAAATCCAACCACCCCCAAAAAGTGCTTTTCACACGTGGGAGTGAAAGAGCCCAAAGTGGTTTCTGCAGCACAAAATTTGCCTGCAGCACTTCCCCATCCTGCCCAGCCCAATTTGGGTGGCACCCAGGGGACCCAGCTGCCCCTTCCCTCCTCTGTGGCCCACCCCTGGCTGCTGCAGCAGGAGGGGGGGGTGCACCCATGGGTGCTCTCCCTGCCAGGGCTGGTTTGGCTGGGTGAGGTGCAAAGAAGCAATTTTGGGTGGCTGCATTAGTTTGAAGAACAGGGGATGTATCATGACATGGCACAATGTTTCATGACACGGCTCAGCTCCAGCCTGGAGCCTGTTCTCACTCTCTCCCTTCCAGCTGCAATGGGTGACTCTGCAAGTGCTCAATTCTGCAGGTGCACATTTAGTGACTCATTAAAAAGTTCGTTAACAACAGTTTAATGACTCTGCTGCCCTTTTCCCCTTCTGAAGAGGATGAGAGCAGTGGGACGCAGTTCCACAGTGCTGGGAATTCATCTCCAAAGCCTCTGGTGCCATCAGCCACGCTGTGTCCAGCCTAGGCTTTAATCTGCCTTTCGTGGCAGCAGTGGGATCAGAGCCTTGGGGTGGTTGGACATGGGATGGTGGAGCAGGGATGGGGCAGAGCTGTGCCTGCACTGCAGGGTTCTGCCAGCTCCTGTCTCATCCTGTCCCTCTGAGCCCAGCTCAACTCCCATCCATCCTGCTCTGCAGGGCTTTGGGGAGAGGGAAGGTGGTGGTGGCTTTGAGGACAGGTTAGGTGATGATGGCTGTCCCACGTGAGAGCACCAGGGACATGGGAAACGGGCATCTGGCTCCCTGCAGGGCATCCCCACATGCCACCTGCAATTTGGTCTTGTCCCCTTGGTATTGGGGTGCAACTTGTGTCTTGGTGAGGGACAATGGGACACGATTCCCTCTCCAGAGGCAGCAGTTGAGGTTCTTGGACCATCTGCCATCCCTGATGGCACCTGACAGCCTCCTGGCTCTGGCTGTCCCCTGGCACATGGTGGCAGCTTGCCAATGAGCTGGGCCTTAAGCAGGGCTGATCCCTCTTGGAGCTAAACCTACCTGGGATATGGAGAGGGGGGAGGTGGGTCCTGCATCCCCTCCCCACTACCCTCAGTCTCCTTGGGTGACTGCACTGCCAAGGAGGGGGTGTCCCCTGGGTGCCACTGTGTCCCCTCTCCCCAGCAAGCCCTACAGTCCCTATCAAGTGCCACCTTGGAGGAGGGATGCTGCTGCCTGCCTGCTCCTGCCCAGATGTCCTGCTGGCTCTCTGTTCTGGGCATGGGCCTGGCAAGGATCCCACCACCCAAATCCCATCCACCACAGGGAGGAAACAGGGACACTTGTTCTGGCCTGATGGGCAGGGAAGGAGCTTCAGCCTCTCTGCCCAGCCTCATGCAGCAGCCTAAAAATCCATCAGCAGCTGCCTGCCCTGTGCCCCACATCCTCCTCACCCTCCAGCCAAAAGAACAGCCCCTCTCTGTGTGCCCCCTCCCCAGCAAAACTGTCCTTGCTGTGCTGGGCTTGCTGTTTGTGGAGGGGTGTCCCTGTCATTGTGCTGCCTGGTACCCAAATACCAGCAGGAGCCACGGGTGCTCAGCACCCATCAGGATGCCCAGGCCACCCCAATTCCCTCCGTAGGGCGTTGGGTCTGGGTCACTGTGGGGTCCACAGCCACCATAGCCCCCCCCGTGTGCGTCTGCCTTCACCGGTGTCTCTCTCGTCCTAGTTCCCTTATGCTGCTCCACCTCCTCAGGAACCCGTGAAGACCCTCAGGAGTTTAATCAATATCCGCAAGGACACCCTGCGCCTCGTCAAGTGAGTCCTGAGCCACGGGAGGGAGGGTCCTGCTGGGTGCTCCCGGGGGATGCATGGTGGGCACGGGGCTGCTCTCGTGCCAGCACGGATGATGGATGGATGCAGGGATGGATGGATGGATGGATGGATGGATGGATGCAGGGATGGATGGATGGATGGATGGAAGGATGGATGGATGGATGGATGGATGGATGGATGGATGGATGGATGGATGGATAGATGGAGGGGATAAACTGCCGCTCTCCAAACGTGCCCTTCCCCTCCCGGCTCCCGCATGCCAGCACAGGCAGTGCCGCAGGATTAAAGGAGCTTAGCGCTGCCTTTGAAGTGCTTTGCTGCTTCTTCCTCCCCCACCTTCCAAAGGCTTTGCTGGAGGGAGGCTGGGGATTACGGCTGAAATCTGTCTGCGGCACTTCCCAGCCTGCAGGCGTGACCTTGGGCATGGTGGGCACTCCTCTGGTGCCTCAGTGTCCCCTGATGGAGGGCAGAAGTCCCTTTTGGTGCTGAGGGGATCAGTGCTGGAGCATCCCAAGGCCCGTCTCCTGGACCCTCTGTGCTCCCCAGGTGCTCAGAGGAGGTGAAGACCCCGGGGGAAGAAGTGAGCAAAGCCAAGGTGCACTACAACGTGGAGTTCACCTTCGACACGGACGCCCGCGTGGCCATAACCATCTATTACCAGGCAACTGAGGAGTTCCACAACGGGGTGGCGAGGTGAGGGGCCCCAGCCAGGCCTGTGTCACCCCCCAGCAGGCCTGTGTCCACCCAAGCCTGGTGTGTGTCCCTGCCTGATGGACATGGAGCCTCCCCCCCAGAGCATCTTTCCTCTTCAGGACAGGAAATAGCTGAGATTGGAGGGAGGCTCCTTGTTTCCCCCAGGTGCCACCACCAGGTCCTTGCCCGCCCCTGCTACCTTCCCTGTCACATCCTGCTCCCTCTTTTTACCTTCAGGTCAGAACAGAGACCAAAGGAAATTGTCCCCCCACCAAACCCCTCCAGGGGTGGCTGTGGAGTTGTTCCTGTCCCCTTCTATGCTCTGTTGGCTGCCCTGTGTTTATTTTACCCTGTGGATTATTTTAGCCCTTTTTAGAACTTCTTACCTCAGTCCCAAGAGGCATCTGGGAGGGGAGGAGTGACACACACACCCCCTCCCATTTTCTGGCATCTCCGTGATCTGGGGAAGAGCGGGAAGAGTGTGGGGGGAGGCCCGTGGTGCCCTGACTCTGTCCTCTCTCCACGGGACAGCTACACCCCCAGGGACAACAGCCTGCAGTCGGAGACGGTGCACTACAAGCGGGGGGTGTGCCAGCAGTTCTGTGTGCCCTCCCACACCATCGACCCCTCCGAGTGGAGCGAGGAGGAGGTGGGTCCCCCCCGCCCCCGACGTCACCCCATGGATGTGGAGCTGGGGTGAAGCCTCAGCACTGCTCCCTCTCACCAAGCCTCCCCTGTCTCTCTCCAGCTGGGCTTTGACCTGGACCGCGAGGTTTATCCCATGGTGGTGCAGGCAGTGGTGGATGAAGGAGAGGGTAAGGAGGGTGTTCCTTGCTGGGATGGGCTTTCCCAGTTTGCTGGCACTGTGATGCCACCTGGGCAGAGCTTCCTGCTTTTCCTCATGGCCACCATGGCTCTGCCCGTCTCCCTGCCCATCCCCTGAGCCCTCCATGTTCCTTTGTGTCTTGCAGAGCACAGTGGGCACTGCCATGTGCTGCTGGCCACCTTTGAGAAGGTAAGTGCCAAGCTGGGGCCATCCTCCTCTTCCTACCTCCAGCACCCACCAGGTACAAGAGCCTGGAGAATCCCTGGGAATCGGGGTGGTGCTGCTGGGCTGGGGATGTTTTGGGCTGCTCCTCAAATTCTGGGATTATTCTCTCATTTTATGCACTTTTGAGGCATGTGGGCTCAACTCCACCTTTCTTCCTCCAGCAAGCCTCCAGCTTTGCAACGTGTGTGACATCCCACAGCTACCTGTTGCTGGGCTGTTGGGAAAAGCCGGAATTCCTGAAAAATGGGCTTGTTGGGAGGGAGGAGGGAGCAGTGACAGCCACAGGGTGGGTGGGTGCTCTGGCACAGCAGTCCAGGAGTGCCCAACCTTGTGCTCTTTCTTCCCTCCAGCACAGCGATGGCACCTTCTGCGTGAAGCCCCTCAAGCAGAAGCAAGTGGTGAGTGTTGGGGTGTCCCCAGGGTGGTGGCAGCCACCCCGCACACCCTGCAGAGGGGGCACTGAGGGGCTTTGGGAGACACCCAGAAGCTCCACCTTGTCCCAGCCTTGCCCCTGCCTCCCAGGGAGTGCAATTTCGGGGTTATCAATGCAAAGAGAACTCCTGGATGGTGGCGGGAGGAGAGTTGGCCCAAGAAAGGGGCTGGGAGCTGCAGCAGCTCTGGGCAAGGTGTCTCTGCTCCTCACTCTTTCCCCATGGGATTGCAGGTGGATGGTGTGAGCTACCTCCTGCAGGAGATCTATGGCATCGAGAACAAGTACAACACGCAGGACTCCAAGGTCTGCATCCCCCTGCCTGCATCCCAGGGTCTTCCCTCATCCCTCCTTCCCTTCTCCTAGCGCAGGTCTGGCCACTGAAACATGCTCAGGGCAGGAGTTTGCAGCACAGCACTGCAAAGTGGAGTTGGTGATGCCTGGGGATACTTTGTGTTGGCATCGAAGCTGCTGGAGGCAGAAAGCTGAAGGATTGAGCTTTTCCCCCCATCCTTTGTGGTCCCTTGGCAGAAGTGTGATGGCTTAGGTGGGGAGTGTGGGACTCAAGGCATGGAATGTGCCTAATGTTCTTCTCTAATATGTAAAAGTTGGGGTTTCTGTCTCCTCTGGCCTCCTCTCCCAGCCTCCTGGCGGGGAGCAATGAGGTCCCAGGGGGGCATTTCAAGAGCAAGCAGCCCATGGACACAGGCAGAACCCTCTTGGAGCACCCAGCCAGTATTTTAGAGCACCCACCCTGGCGCCACGTGGGCTGGGGACCCCCGAGGCTGAGCAGTTCCCTCCCATCCCTGGGGCAGGTGGCCGAGGACGAGGTGAGCGATAACAGCGCCGAGTGCGTGGTTTGCCTGTCGGACGTCCGGGACACCCTGATCCTGCCCTGCCGCCACCTCTGCCTCTGCAACACCTGCGCCGACACCCTGCGCTACCAGGCCAACAACTGCCCCATCTGCAGGCTGCGTAAGGGCCAGGGACCAGCTTGGGTGGGCTGGCTGGCACCTCTGGGAATGGGCTGGCACCTCTGGGAATGGGCTGGCATCTCTAGGAATAGGCTGGCACCTCTGGGAATGGGCTGGCATCTCTAGGAATAGGCTGGCACCTCTGGGAATGGGCTGGCATCTCTAGGAATAGGCTGGCACCTCTGGGAATGGGCTGGCATCTCTAGGAATAGGCTGGCACCTCTGGGAATGGGCTGGCATCTCTAGGAATAGGCTGGCACCTCTGGGAATGGGCTGGCATCTCTAGGAATAGGCTGGCACCTCTGGGAATGGGCTGGCATCTCTAGGAATAGGCTGGCACCTCTGGGAATGGGCTGGCATCTCTAGGAATAGGCTGGCACCTCTGGGAATGGGCTGGCATCTCTAGGAATAGGCTGGCACCTCTGGGAATGGGCTGGCATCTCTAGGAATAGGCTGGCACCTCTGGGAATGGGCTGGCATCTCTAGGAATAGGCTGGCACCTCTGGGAATGGGCTGGCATCTCTAGGAATAGGCTGGCACCTCTGGGAATGGGCTGGCATCTCTAGGAATAGGCTGGCACCTCTGGGAATGGGCTGGCATCTCTAGGAATAGGCTGGCACCTCTGGGAATGGGCTGGCATCTCTAGGAATAGGCTGGCACCTCTGGGAATGGGCTGGCATCTCTAGGAATAGGCTGGCACCTCTGGGAATGGGCTGGCATCTACCACCCTCGAGTTCTGCAGTCCCTCTAGCCCCACTGGGGATGCCCCTCTTGGGAAATGGGGTGTTGTTTTTTGATGGGTCTCCCTTCAAAGCCTGATTTTCACCCCTCCCTTTCTTCCCTGCTGCCACAGCTTTCCGAGCTTTGCTTCAAATCCGAGCCATGAGGAAAAAGCTGGGCCCCCTCTCGCCCACCAGCTTTAACCCCATCATCGCCTCGCAGACCTCTGACTCCGAGGAGCACTCGGTCAGTGCCTGGCTGAAGGTGGGACCCTGGCCTCTTCCACCAGGATGGGAGGTTTGGGGATCCACGTGTTTCCGAGGGACAGGGTTTATTTATTTAATTTGAATTCATCTCGCAAAAAACGCAGGGTTGATACTGCAATAAAAAAAAGAAAAGCAGGGTGTCCATTCTCTAGGGCTGAGCTTCTCCCTGGGGCATCTTGATCCCGCTGGAGTGAGGGGATCAGCACAGTGGCCCAGGGAGGATCCTCACCCCATCTCCCCCTCTCCCCAGTCCTCAGAGAACATCCCCCCGGGTTACGAGGTGGTGTCGCTGCTGGAGGCTCTCAATGGGCCGCTGACGCCGTCGCCGGCCGTGCTGCCCCTGCGAGTGCTGGGGGACCCCCCGGGCGTGGGGACCCTGCCCTCCTACGGCAGCGATGGCCCCCTGCCCCCCCTGAGGGCCCTGTCACCCCTCGAGCGCCTGCCTGACTGCGGCCCCCCGGGGCTCAAGCTGAAGAAGAGCATCTCCAAGTGAGTACTGGGGGGGGTATGCAGTCTGAGGGGGCTCAGGGGGTCTGGGGGCTGTGGGCAGGGGTGAAACATTCTGCTTTGCTCTTTTGGCCAGGTCCATCTCGCAGAACTCCTCTATCCTGCCTGAAGAGGAGGATGAGAAATCGTGCACTGAGTCAGAGCTGAGGGTCTCCAGGAGGAGATCCCCAGCCCGGTGTGAGGAGGTGAGCAATGTCCCAAACATGCTGGTGAGGAGGTGAGGCACTGGGGGGCAGCAGGTCTGGGGGAGGCTTGGGACCAGAGAATGGCTGGGGTTGCCCCTCCTGGCTCTTCCTCCATTCATAAGGATGCCTGGAGGAGATGGACCATCCATGCTGAATATCCCCCATCCCATCTTCCCCATGGGCTCCTCTTCCAGGAATGTGGTGCGACGCCAGAGAGTGAAAACCTCACGCTGTCATCGTCAGGAGCCATCGACCAGTCCTCGTGCACTGGGACACCCCTCTCCTCCACCATCTCGTCCCCAGAAGGTACAGCTTGGTGGGGCTCATAGGTGCTGGCAGGGCAGGAGAGTGGCATGGTGATCTCAGGGCTGTCACACTGTGGGGGGATGCAAAGAGGGGTGGCATGGCCCCTGCTTACCCTGCCATGGACATTGGATGGAGCCCCAGGGTGCCACCTCTGCTTTGTCACCCCTAGACCTGGAGATCACACGGGCACCGATCATGCCTGCTTTGTCACCCTGTAGACCCAGAAATGGGGGCTGTGAGCCCTGGGGACCTGCTGCTGGCAGCTTTGCACCACCACGTCTCCATGGCATGCAGCCAGTCCTTGCTCTGCACCCCACTCCTCCTCATTACCCCTCTGCCATTAGTGGGTGCTGTGCCATGACTCCCACCAGTGGGTGGGGGGGTCCAGCAGCCCTCTCAGCCCCTGCTCTCCCCCAGAGCCCGTGAGCAGCAGCCTGGCTCAGTCCGTCATGTCCATGGCCTCCTCCCAGAGCCAGCACTCCCAGCTCAGCACTGACACCGTGTCCTCCATGTCTGGCTCCTACATTGCCCCTGGCACGGAGGAGGAAGAGGAGGAGGAGGAGGGGGACATGCTCCCCTCGCCTGCGGCCGCCAGTGCCACAGCCTCTGATGGAGAGGTAGGGACTGGGGGCTGGTGGTGGTGGTGCCCAGGTTGGAGAGCTTCCCCATGGGATGTAATTCCTCCAACACCACTGGCATCAGACTTTTTTTTGTTTTCCTTCCATCTTTCCCAACGTTCTCCTGCAGTCAACACCTGTGGAGTCTCCGGATCTAAACTTTGTCAGCATCTCTGCCGAGGAGCGTGATGCCGAGGTAACCACAACCATCCCACAAGGAACTGGGAGCTGTGGTGTCACCTGGCACCACGGGGGGATGGATCCCAGCTGTGCCCACGGAGGGGGAAGCTGGGCAGCTGGCACCACATGCCCCCAGGGCTGGGCTGGGGAAGGGGCTGCCCACATATCCATGTCCCTGCGGGCTGCCCTGGGGATGGATGGGCAGTGGGGCTGTGCCCTACCGACAGTGCTGATCCATGGAATCCCCAGGGCCAGGGATGTTCCCCCAAAGGGACCTGGGAACAGCCCCTGGCACAGCCCCGGGCTAACACTCGCTGCCTCTCGCCTGTGCCACAGGGCAACGATGTGCTGGAGGACGAGGACGCCTCTCCCACACAGGAAGACGGTAAAAGGCCCTGGGTCGTCGTTGTCCCCTCGCTTTCAGCTTGGTGACACCACCAGTGGGGGTTGCTGTGCAGTCCCCAGCTCCCCTGCTGCCATCAGGGAGAGCCCTGGGGGACTCCGTGGGCACTGGAGACAGGGAAACATCTGTGACAGCAGGGACACCCACGGGTGGGCTGAACACCAGTGGGAGGGGCGAGCCAGCCAGCCACGGGGACCCAGGGAGCTCAGTGTGGGACGTGGAGCAGTTGGTGTGCAGAATCCAATGGTTTGTCCAACAAGCCAATTGGGAATGAGGCTTCTCTCTCTGTGTTTTTTCCCTCGCCAAGGTGTTTTCTCAAATTTCTGAAACCCTCCCCTGTAGAAATCAGTGTCTGGGCTGATTCCCATAGGAAGGGGCTGCAAAGCTGTTCCCTCAGGGATGCTTTCCTCATCTTATTTGGCCTGCCCTCAATGTGCTTTTGCAAGTCAACAACACACACATATCAAGGGCTCCTCCCACCTCCTCCCTTGAGCTCAGATAGCCAAGGAGGGAGGTGGTCACCTCTGTGCCATTGGCCACCAACTGCCCTGGATTACTTTTGGGCAATAGGGAGGCCCACAGTGTGCCCCCCCCTCCACATATCCAAGTCTCTTTTTAGCAAAAATACGCCTGGACTATTTCCCCATCCAACCTGGATGTGCAGCCAAGCTGGAAAGCAGGAACACCCATGGAACACCCATCCCCAAATCATGACCTGCAGAGGCTCATGCTGATGGGGAGACTCAAGTATAACAAATAGGAACAACCAAGGGCTGTGGGAGACATCCATGGGCATCCCAACAACTCTGGGAGCAGGGTTCTCCTTAGGAGACAGTCCTGCACCTGTTCTCAGGAAGGCTACTGGCATATTTGGGAACATCCCTCCTGAGGTTTAATCACTTGCATCTGATGGATGCAAGTAAGAACCTTGTAGAAGTGATGCTAAGAAGCAGAGTTACTTCCCTCACCCCCAAAAGCCTCCATCCCCCCCTGCAAAAGCTTGGCTATGGCTTCTTTTGCCCCACGCATCCAGCTACTGCCTCCTCCTGGCATCCGCGCAGCTCTCACTGCACCGCTGGTGCCGGAGAGGCTCCTGCAGGAGGTGATGGGTGCCACCACGGCCTGGCTGTGCCAGAGGGAAGGTTTGGCTGAACCCTGGGCAGGTTCACACGTGTGCCCACGGCCGCATCGTCGCTGTTCCGCTGCCCTCGGATGCGGCCGGTGCGAGGAGAGGAGCAGCTCGGGCCGTGCCCAGGCGTTATTGTCCACTCTTCACCCACTCCCACACAGACGCATCATTTTTATCTTTTTTTTTTTTTATTTTTTTTTTGAAAGGGGCTGGGGAGGGGAGAGGAAAAGCCCCAGAAATCCCAACCCCAGTGTTAAAAAGGCGACGTCGAGCCCCAGCCCGGCCGTGGCGTTAACTGCCTTAACTCCCTTCCAGGCCCGAGGACAGGCGCTTTCCTCGGTCTGAGGTGTGACAATAACAATGACATGGGCATCGCACACGTGAAAGCGCTGGACAATAAACTGTGCTCTGAGGCCTGCTTACCTGGTGAGTGGCCGTCTGCTGAACATGAACTTGGGGTGGGGGGGACAGTTCCACTCTTCCCTGCATCCCCCCAGCCCTTTGCATCCATCCCTCCTCTCCCATCACCATCGTTCCCACCATCCTGGCCACTACCATCCCTGCCAGGTTGTCCTCACTGCATCCCTCCACCCTCCTCCCCCCCTCCGTGGGGATGAGCACCAGACACGTCACCACCCATAGGTCAGGGTGGCCTGTCCAGACTGGGATGTCCCCAGGGGGCTGCAGACTTGCTTCGCTGGGGTTCTCTGTCCCTTGGCCAGGGGGCTGCTGGCACCCCAGGAGGCACCAGTCCTCCCTTAGGAAGGTGGTTGTGTGGCACAGCCGTAGCCTGGTCCAGGCTTGTGGTGGGTACAGCAGTATTTTGTGCAGGGATGTGATCCACAGGCAGTCCAGCTGTACAACAGGAGCTGCCCGCCTCGTCCTTCTCTTCCTCCAAGGCCAGGGAGATGGGGAGTGTCAGCTCAGGTCATCTTTCTACAGAGCCCCAACATTCATCCGTCTTTCCCATTTCTTCATGCTTTCTCCCCCACCCTCTTCCCACTTCTGTTTCCTCCCAGCCTCTCTCCATCCCTTTTTTTTTCTTCCTTCCCCCCAGGCTCCTCCGTCTGCGTGAAAGTTCATGTTCGCTCTGTGCCAACACGGTTTTCTCCACCCACGCTTGTGCCCCTTCCCTGCCCAGAGTTGCCCAAAGGTGACAAATGTATTGAAGGCCCCTGGCCCCTGTGTGGAAGGGGGCAGTGGGCTGGGGACCCTGCCCAGCCCTGCAGGCTCTGCTCCCTCAGCCTTTGCCTGGGGAAACGAGCCAAAAAGCCAAGACAACGCCCTCCATGGGGTCTCCATCAATACATTTGTGGACAAGCTTGAAAGCAACTCTGTCCCTGCCTTGCCCCTTCAGCTGACTTTGTGGCAGGTCCCAGACCTGCAGCAGGTGCTAGAGAGCCAAGAGGGTGGGTGAAACCCACTGGAGGGAGGGGAAATCCTTTCTTTCCCCCCTGCTTCTCTGGGAAAGCCTCCTCTCCTGCTGCCTCACCTGTTCCTGGTGGTTTCTGTGCTGGAGAAACACGGCTGAGGCTCTTGGGGAGGAACAGGTGCCTGCCACAAAAGCCCTGTGTCCCCTCCATCACCCCCTGTCAGCAGCTGGCTGAGCCCTGCTGGCCTGGGGGGCTGGGGAGGGAGCTGGGGGTGTCCCAGCAGCACCTCTGCTTTGCTGGAGGGCCTGGCAAAGCATCCCTTGTCTGTGGCACCAGCCAAAGCTATTCTTGACTGCATCCCTCTTCGTTGTGCTGGGGGGAGCTTTGCAGCCCAAATGGCTCCAGCACGGGGTCAAATTCTTGCTCTGCTGTGAGGAGGACACTGGGCTTGTCCCCTGCCTGGGCTGGGGTGCAGGATCTGAGCTGAGTCCAGCCAAGGATGCCCTCTTCATCCTTTGGCCACTGCTCCTGTCCGTGTGTCCGGCAGCTGCAGCCCTCAGCATGAGCTGTGCTGCACAAGAGGGGTGATCCAGCCTTGGCATTTGTGGGGAAAAGCAGAGGGCTGCCCCTCATGCTCAGACCAGGGGCAGAGGAGGTGCAGAGTGGGGGCTTTGGGGCTGTCCGTGGTCCCCAGGGAATGGCAAACATGATGTTCTCCATGCCTCGCTGTAGGACGCAAGGCATTTCTTCCACATCATAGTGGACAGTGATCACTGTTTGCTGACTTTCCTTTTCGAGTTGTTGTACCAGGTTGTGTAGATCAGGATGTTCCA
Source organism: Erpornis zantholeuca (assembly GCA_013400515.1). Taxonomy (NCBI): domain Eukaryota; kingdom Metazoa; phylum Chordata; class Aves; order Passeriformes; family Timaliidae; genus Erpornis; species Erpornis zantholeuca. The sequence continues at coordinate 509,024 of VZTN01000516.1, forward strand.
GCAGTTTTTAACCAGGCTAATGTCCATTCCAGTAGGGTTGGAGACAAGGTGTTATATAACACATCTAACATCCATTCAGTTTTTGGTAGGGAGTAGCTGAAGTCACACCCTGCTCTACAGGTGAAGTTACAGATACAGATTCCAGCAGTTACAAAGCTGGATCTTGGTGTCCTCCACTGTTGTCACAAGGGGCTCACCCTTGTCCTGTGCATACTGGGATGGATTCAGGGTCATTATCAGGAGGCATTTTGAAATGATAGACACAGTTCTGTGTCCAAACACACTGCTTGGGCTGTCAAAGTACTACTTTCGCATATAAACCAATCCCTGTCCTTCTCTCACCACACCAAGATCTACAGCAGTGGTTTGCCATGCATGTGTATGATTGTTCTTAAAGGCCCATGCCCAGTGTTCCAAAGGATCTAATCCCATTCCTTCCACAAGGATTTGATGCTTGGTATATACAGAAGCACGGTGTATTGCTAAGACAAAAGCTGTGACCTTACTAGTGATGGGGACATAAGGAAATTTGATTAAAGACTGCCAGGATTGAAATGCCCTTTCAAATTTCAATGAATGAAAGTCCATTTTCCCATTCTGTAGTTCTTCCAGCACTGGTAGCATGTAGCCACAACTGAGCTGGAATATAGCTGAGTGCTGAAGACATTTTGCTTTGAGCAATTCCCAGAGCATCAACCAGTTGGTCATTAGCATTTGGATATTTTTGACCACCATATTTGAAGCTGACCACTGTGTGTTTCCAAGAGCGGATAAGGAAGGCCTTAAGGGTTGATCTGTAGCATTCAAATTATTAATGGTTGCACCCAGTTGATCGGTCAGAGTTTCAAGACTGATATTGTTCAATACCCCTATTCCAGTTCCCAATATATCAGTTAGATGTGCGAGGTAACAGCCTCTGGTTTAGCCAGGAGAGCCAGCTGGTAGAGGAGGTACCTGTAAAAGGTGAACAGGTCTGATAGCAGAAACATTGGTCTGCATCTCTCTAAGGACTAGGATTAAACAGTATTTGTTGTTGTTTAACCAATTTGACCTTGAAATGTTCAGAGTCAATTTTATAGGTTTTTGAGAAGTTTTTGGAGCAGTTGTGGAGGGGGGTGGAATGCTGGGCACCCTTAAGCCCTCTATGGTATGGTCAGCCTTCTATGTCATAAGGAGTTAAGCTCAGTTTCATATCTTTAAATTTACAGTCTCGCTTATGGTGAGACAGACTGGGGATGTTCCGTATTTTGTGGGTTTGTTTTGGCTGTATCGTTCATAAAATTTCTAAGGGCCTGCACCCAGTGGGTGACAACCCCGTTCACTGACTGCAGGGAAGGCAGTTGCATGCTGGCCCTTGAGGTCTGTGGTGTTCAAGAGTCCACATCTATGTCAGCTTCCAAGCTGGTGACATTTGATAATGACAGTTTTGTCCTCTCTGGAATGGACGAAGGTGCAGGATGTGGTTCCTCAAAGCTTCTTTTGAAATCCCTGCAGATTTCAATCTGGTGGGAAAGAGCTTTGGGAGGAGGCGAGAGGCCACATCCCAGGGATTTTAGGACACGAGATTTAACTAAAACTTAGAGATCCGTGTCCCTGTGTGGGTCCTGCAGAGGGCAGGTTGCAGGGGCTGTCCCCAGGGCTCAGAGCATCCTCTGGCCATGGCCACAGCCTCTGCTGGGGGCAGGGTGGCAAAAACAGCTTTGGAAAGAGAAACCGGGGAAAAGCATCTGCCAAAAGGCTGGCACCAAGGGGGGAGGGCTGGGGAGCTGCTGTAGAAAACCTGAAACCAGGGCTCTTGCTGGTTTAAAGCCACAGATGCTCCAAGCTGTGAGCAGTTGGCCAGGTGAGCCGGTTGGGTTTCACCAGGATGGGATCTGGGAGCTGTTCTGCCCCAGGCAGGTCTGCCAGCTGCTGGAGGCAGGGGAGACCCTTCCAGCAGCACAAGGGGATGGGAGGTGGGTGGGCACAGGGCCAGTACCCTGCTCCAGGTCCAGACCATGTCCTGCTGCCCCAGCCCTGCTCCTCGGCAGCCTTGCAGGGGTGCACTGAGCAGAGCTGGGTCTCTGCACTGGGGCATTGCAGTGACTTAGGCAATATCAAGCTCTTAATGGGATTTCCGTGTGCATGTACATGCGGTCCTGTTTAATTATCCATCCCCTCCAGGATCTGCAGACTTAACATGCCTTGCTCTCCAGCCTGAGCTCGCCGTGAAAAGCCAGCCGAAATGGCAGCTGTCACCTCCCATAAATCAGCAGGCAGCAGGATTTTGTTGCTCCCCCTCTGAGAAAGCCTCAGCCCTTGGCCTTGGCATGCCCTCACACAGTCTGTCTGACTCGGGACACAGGGCTTAACCTCGCTGGAGGGTGCGGCCAAGCTGCCTTAGGGGTGCACCCCCTTCCTAAGGGCACCACGCAGCCTCTGATGGGTTTGGTGGTGGGACACAAGCCACGGGCTGAGCTCTGCCATCACCCTGCCCCAGCTGGAGGGTGCTGCCTGAACTGGGAGCCTGCAGCCGGAGAGGAGGCATGTGGGGACCCAGCTGCACCAGCACCACAAGCATGTCCACCCCTCGGTTCCCCTTGGCACGAAACCCCGGGAGGCTCCACGCATGGGGACCCCTCCCCCCGTGCCCGGCGGCAGCTCCCCGGCCCCCTCCTGGACCCGTTCGCAGGCGGCGAGACCCCCAGGCCCCCCGGTCACCCCTTTGCTCGCTCGTGTGCATGTCCCCGTGTCCCCGAGCCGCCTCCGCTCTCGCCTTCACCATGTGCCTTCTGGTCTCTCCTGCCACGCAGCCGCCGTGCCGGACTCCTGCCCCATTAACATTGAGGAATAGGTGAGACCATGAGACCCCCAGAGCTGCGCCCGCCTCGTTCCCCGTCCCCTGGGGGGGTTGGCGCTGGGTTGTCACCCCTTGCTCCGGCGTTGCTGGCGACCCCCTCACTGCCCAGGCCAGGGGGACATCCCTGTGTGCCTGCCCTGCAGCCCCACGGGGCACCTGCGCTTGGCCTCTGGCTGGGCAGAGGGGGCACGGGCAGCCCCCTTTATTCGGGTTATTTAAACCCAGCCATGGTCGCGCTGTGCTTCCCGTTCGGCCCTCAGCGTTCCTGAGAAATTGGGGTTTAAGGGGCTCCCCCAGCCTGGAGAGGTAAGTGCAGGCACCCCCAGCCCTCGCTGTCGCCAAGACCCAACGGGGGGGCTGGGGAGGTGGGCGTCACTTTGGGACAATGAATCGCATCCCCCATGGAAAAATCAGCCGAGAGCACCCGTGGGTTTTGGGAGCCCCTAACCACCGTTTTCTCCCTCCAGGCCCAGAGGCAGACAATAACAACGTGGGGCTGCAGCAGACCTGGCCCCGCCGTCCCCCCGGCGCCCGGGACCCGGAGCAGGCAGCGGCTGCCCTGCCCGTGTGAGGGCTCAGCCTCGGCGGGGGCACAGACCCCCTGCCCACCCAGAGGTACCCTGGTGTCCGGGCACCGTGGGCATCGCCACCGCCACCCCTCGGCTGTATCGGGACTGATTTTCAAAAGAAAAGACTGTAACCTCGACTTTTCCTTGGGGGCTGAAAGCCACGTCACTTTGGAGCCCCCTCATTAGCACCTCGCAATTCTCCAGCCCTAACGGGGACGGGCTGGGGTCCCCTCCTGCTCCCCGCCCCCGTCATCTTGCACCCCCAGGCTCCTCTCCTCCAATGTGTGGAGCAGACGGGACAGGGTCACCTCACCAAGGGGGTTCCGGGATATGGGTGGGTGGGGACAATGGGACAATGGTGTTCAGGGGTGTGGGTTCAAGGATGAGTGTTGGGTTTGGCATCCTCCGTGCATGAGCTGGTGACTTTCATGGGGGGCCGGCCCCCCCCAGGTTTGCTGGCCCATGCCCCTGACCTGCCGTGGGTTGTCCTCATTAATGCACTGGCAGTGATGGTGCCCTCACAGCTCCCCCTCCCTCTGCTCTCCTCCTGAGCACCACCTGGGCTCCCGGGCCTGGCCCCGAGGTTGCTTTTCCCCAGGGCATGGAGCAGGGTGGCAGGAGTGGGCAGGAAACCTGGTACCACCCCCCAAGCCCGGTCACCAGCCCCTGGGGAATTGATCATTTACCCTCTCTCTGTCTTCCGCCCTGCTGTGAGCTCAGGGCTCTGGGCTGCGCCCTCTCTCTGGAACAAGTGCCAAAAGTGTCACCCCCATCCCATCCATCCTGCCCTCCCCATAACACTTTGTAGCAAGGGGTGGGTGAGGGTGTGGGAGCTGCCCCCGCCCCATCCCTCTGGCCAGCATTGGGCTGAGAGCCTAAGTGGGTTTTGCTCCAGGGGTAGACACACAGGGATAGTAAAGGGGAAGAGATAAAGCCAGACCTTGGGGGCCTGGTGGGGCCACTGGCAGAGGCCAGGCTCCACTCCAGAGAGCATCAGCGACAGTCAGAAGCCACTTTGAGGAGCATCCGACCCTGCATCCCAATCTACCGGGCTCTGGAGCTGTTTGGGGCAGCCCGGGGTGGGAAGCTGAGCCTCCCTTTTCCCCACCTGGTTTTGTCACACGGATGTGGTAGCAAAGGCCACATCCTCTTTGCAGGAGGCAGCTGCATTTCAGAGCCACCTTGGCACAGAGATGTTTATGCCCTGAAAGCAGTGTCCCTGGAGGGGTGTGTGTGGGAAGCAGGTTCCCAGTGCCATCCCCACGGCAGAGCACAGGCTATGCTGATGATGGCTGTGGCTCCTAAAGAGGGATGAAGCCGTTTTGGGGGCTGGGGGCTGTTTTCTCTGCCTGGTCACAGCCAGGGCCATGGTGGCTGCTTGCTCTTTGGCCCCAGTGTGGGTCCTGCCAGAGGTGGGTTTGGAGCTGGCCATCCCACTGCTCTCTCCTCTGGGCTGGCCATGTCTCCTGTAAGCTCAACAGCTCCCAAATTCTTCCCTGGGAACCCAGGGCTGGGTGCTTGATGTGAGGGGGTGACATCTCCAAAACGCCATCCTGTGGCACGTGAGGTGGGAGCTGCAAGCAGCAGGGGAGGCCGAAGTGGTGGGAACAAGCCTTGTGCCCCATTTGGGGATGTGCTGGGTCCCATCCCCATCCCCAAGGACAGGGAGAGCTCTGGAGGTTCACCATCATGCTGAGCTGAGAAAGCCACAGCAGCCATCTCTCCCCTAAGTCTCCAGCATGAGCAGGGCAGAGAAAATTGGACTGATGCTCCAGGGGCACCTCGTCAAAGCCCAACCTTCCTCACGGTTTCAAAGGGGACAAGGACAGCTGGCCTGGCACCCTGCCACAGGGTGCAACGGTGCTTGTGGCTGCCAGCAGAACAAGGAGGTTCTAGGAATGACTGTGAGGGGTTTCTGGCTTCTCTGAGCGGTGTCCCCATGGCTGCAGGAGCAACCAGACTAGCTCACGGGGCGGCTGCAGACCCGGGATGGCTGCGGGTGGGCGCTGCCCCTCGCTCAGAGCAACCGCGGCTGCGATGGAGAGGAGCCGGGAGGATGCTGTGGCCGAGCAGCGCTGCTGCGTGGCTGTGAGCAAAGAATCCATCCTCTGGGTGGCACAGGAGAGACGGGATTTGGACATGGGTGACACCCGTGCCGTCCTCGGCCGCCCAGAAGCGATAAGGGGCAGGCAGGAGCCACCAGTGCAGCGTGGGGTGAAAGGTGACAGCCCCTTGTCTCACGGGGCAGCCCCTTGTTCCAGTGACCCACGTGTCAGGGATTTAAGGAAGGAAACCAGATTGCTGCTTATGATTTTGCTTTGAGCATGTTTTGGATTTTAAAAGTATGTTTAATAAAGGGTATCTTATGTCGATAAAGTGTCCAGAGTCATTTTGTGGTTGCAGGGTGAGGGCAGTCGGGGTTTGGGAGCCTTGGTGGATAAAAACCCTTTTTGTCCGGGAGCACCCGCTCACCTGGCACCCAGGTACCTTCTCCAAACCAGCCCAGCTGCTTCAAATGTCCTAAAACACTTCCCAAGGTCTCTTCCAACCTGCATTCCCAACCATCCTAAATCCTGCCTGGATGGAGAAAGGGCAAATGCAAACTAAACCTCTGCAGGAAGAGTCTGGCCTGGGGTAGAGGCATCTTCCTGGTGTGTGGTGTGTGGTGTGGGTGGCCCCTGGCACTGCTGGGATGGATAAGGACGCCCAGAGGGAACTTTTCGTGGGGGAGAAGAGGAGCAACAAACATCTGAGAGCTCATGCGAGAGGAATCCCTCCAGTGGTGGGGAAGAAAATGTGTGCTGGGAGCCGAAGTCTTGAAGGCGAGGACGGCTGTAAGTGGGGGTTATAATTTGGATTTAGTTGAAGGCGCTGATGATGGTGGGGGGAAGGAACTTGCAGCTGAGTCAGAGTCAAAATCAGAATCAATCAGATTGGAAAAGACCTCTGAGATCATTAAGTCCAACCCATGACCAAACAAGTTGGGGGGGGATGGCTTGCACATGGTCAGATCCTTCAAAGGGATCCCTCCCTGGCTTCTGTTAAAGCCCTCGGCATGGCAGAGAGGGGGCAGAGATTTCTTAGAGAAGTTTGTGGCTGTAATTTTTTTAATTAAATAAAGGCAGACTCCATCCTTTATTTTTGGAGTCTGCCAGCCCTGTTTCAGCTTTGCCCTCATTGCTGTGGGTGCCTCAGGAGCAAGAAACAGGATGGGGGTACAGGTAGGAGAAAAAAGGCTGGGGTTGCCCCCGGAGGGGCAGGACTCAGGTTTTCACAGAATCACAGAACGGTTTGGGTTGAAAGGAACATTAAAGATCATCCAGTTCCAACCCCTCCACAGCAGAGGCAGGGACAGCTTTCACTATCCCAGGTTGCTCCAAGCCCCATCCAACTTGGCCTTGAACTATTCCAGGGATGAGGCAGCCACAGCTTCTCTGGGCAACCTGTTCCACCACCCTCACAATGATTTCTTCCTAAAATCCAATCTAAACCTACTCTCTTTCAGTTTGAAGCCATTCCCCTCTGTCCTATCACCACACTCCCGTGTCTAAAGTCCCTCTCCAGCTTTCTTACATCTCCCTTCAGGCGCTGAACAGCCGCGATAAGGTCACGCCAGAGCCTCCTCATCTCTNAGTCTGCCAGCCCTGTTTCAGCTTTGCCCTCATTGCTGTGGGTGCCTCAGGAGCAAGAAACAGGATGGGGGTACAGGTAGGAGAAAAAAGGCTGGGGTTGCCCCCGGAGGGGCAGGACTCAGGTTTTCACAGAATCACAGAACGGTTTGGGTTGAAAGGAACATTAAAGATCATCCAGTTCCAACCCCTCCACAGCAGAGGCAGGGACAGCTTTCACTATCCCAGGTTGCTCCAAGCCCCATCCAACTTGGCCTTGAACTATTCCAGGGATGAGGCAGCCACAGCTTCTCTGGGCAACCTGTTCCACCACCCTCACAATGATTTCTTCCTAAAATCCAATCTAAACCTACTCTCTTTCAGTTTGAAGCCATTCCCCTCTGTCCTATCACCACACTCCCGTGTCTAAAGTCCCTCTCCAGCTTTCTTACATCTCCCTTCAGGCGCTGAACAGCCGCGATAAGGTCACGCCAGAGCCTCCTNCTCATCTCTCCCGGCTGGGTTGGGCCCCGGCCGCGGGGTCCCGCAGCATCCCTGGGTACCACCCCCGTCCCCATGGCAACGCGCGGGCCAATGGCGTGGCCGGAGGATGTTTACGGGGCGCGGCGTCGCCACGGCAACGCGCGAAGCCTCTCGGAGCCGCTACTTAACCCCGCNACCCCCCGTCTCCTGTTTTTCCAGAAGCTTCTTACTCTGTCGTGAACTTTGGCTGTCGGGGGGCGACACCGGGACGGGGTAAGGGGGTGCGGCAGAGCCGGGAGGGCGGTGGGATGGGATGGGAAGGGAAGGGAAGGGAAGGGAAGGGCAGGGCGGGCGAAGGCGCCGTTAGGGGCGGGGGGTCTGCGCGGGGGAGCGGCTCCTGTTATGCGCCCTCCCGGCGCTCTCTCCTGGCCCAAGCACTCGGGATTTCGGGTTGACATCCACATCCCCTTCACAGGACTCCCCAAAGTCGGAAGCTGCAGCTTGCTCTGACTGAGGGTGTGCTTGGGATGGGACCCCGCCAGCTCACCCAGCCCACCCCTGAGTACCCTGAGTTGTCTCTGGCTACCAGGGGAAGGTAAAAGCAGAAATAGCATCAAACCGAGAGAAGTTGGCTGTGAGGGGGAAACTTTAAAGTCTTTTGTCCTGGTGTTGAATGCTGAGCGTTAGTCCTGTGAGTGCCAGGTATCCAGAGATGTGTGTCCCCAAGAAACAACCTCACTTTGTGGGATGGCAGGGCTGGATTTTGGTTGTTTGAGGGGGTTTTTGTTTGTTTTATTTTTAAATTCTTTGTTCAGCCAAGAGCTTGCTGGGCAGCAGGTCAGCGGGTGTCACTGAGGTGTAGAAGTTTGAGGGAATTTCCCTGAGGTTCAAGGGTGCTAAAGCCCCTCGGGGCAGGGGTTGAAGGTCCCTTGCAGAGCACACCAGGGATGGGTCTCATCCAGCAACTCCAGGAGCACCCAGGGCTNAGTACCCTGAGTTGTCTCTGGGTACCAGGGGAAGGTAAAAGCAGAAATAGCATCAAACCGAGAGAAGTTGGCTGTGAGGGGGAAACTTTAAAGTCTTTTGTCCTGGTGTTGAATGCTGAGCGTTAGTCCTGTGAGTGCCAGGTATCCAGAGATGTGTGTCCCCAAGAAACAACCTCACTTTGTGGGATGGCAGGGCTGGATTTTGGTTGTTTGAGGGGGTTTTTGTTTGTTTTATTTTTAAATTCTTTGTTCAGCCAAGAGCTTGCTGGGCAGCAGGTCAGCGGGTGTCACTGAGGTGTAGAAGTTTGAGGGAATTTCCCTGAGGTTCAAGGGTGCTAAAGCCCCTCGGGGCAGGGGTTGAAGGTCCCTTGCAGAGCACACCAGGGATGGGTCTCATCCAGCAACTCCAGGAGCACCCAGGGCTGTCAGAGAGAGACTGAACTTTGGGGAACTTCACCCCTGTCCCTGTTGTTATTGCAGGACCTGTCCCATCCCTCCCCTCTCCTTCACGTGCAGCGTGGGCAGCACTGAGGGAGGCATGGCGTGGCCGAGCCGAACGCTGAAAGCCAAGGGCAAATTGAAGTGCGTGGAGGAAGACCTGGATGACAGCCTGCCAGACCTCATGTGGCTGAGGGACTTCACAGTGGCTCAGACTGGCCTCCCCCAGTTATACTCTGGCTCGGACCCCCAGGACTGTTACACGATGAGTGAGAGTCTGTTCAGCCTGGTTGATTTTGAGTCCCCGTGCTCGCCCCTGGCTGCTGACCCGGCCTGCAAGGGCACGCGCCACACTCCCTGCACACCTGTCTCCTCCTCCACCTCCTCCACCACGCACCACGATGTGGCCGTGCCCCCTCATCTCGCAGGGGACATCGACTACAAGACCAACCCCCACGTCAAGCCACCCTACTCCTACGCCACCCTCATCTGCATGGCCATGGAAGCCAGCAATAAACCCAAAATCACCCTCTCTGCCATCTACAAGTGGATTACTGACAACTTCTGCTACTTCCGACACGCCGATCCCACCTGGCAGGTAGGAGATGTGGAGCCTTGGCCACTCTCCCTTCAGGGCTGAGCAGGGCTTTCCACACCCTCCACCCTGCAAGACAAGACCCTGCAGGGATGCTGGATCCCACTGGGAAAAGGGTGGCACCGGCTGCCAGTGAGGAAGGGCAAAGAACTTGGCTGGGAACAAATGCCATGACCACAGGGGTGGCAAAGGGAAGGGACCCTGGCGAGAGAGAGCCCAGGACCATTTTGGGAGCAGGGTGGTACTCATTGGGCTCCTGGTACCTGAGACTTCTCCTGGATTCAGGGCAAAGGCCTCTGGGTCCCTACATTCCTGGAGCTCTGGTGGGGTCCTGTGTCCCTCAGGGTTGAGCACACATGGAAAAGTTGCCAGGTCAAGTGTCCTTGGGTGCTGAGGACAAGGAACGGGAGAGGGATGGAGATGCCATTTGTTGCACAAGTCTCTCACTGGGGAGGTTCTGAGCAGAAATGCTGCTGCTTTCCAAGCAGGGCAGAGCACAGGGCTCCTGGGCCCAGGGACAGGCCAAGGAGGCTCCATCACTGGGATGAGTTGGTGAGACCCGCAGAGGGAAGCCCAAGAGTGGTTAACTCGAGCTGCTGTCCCCAGCTAGCAGGAGCATGTCCCCAGGGGGAGGGGACAGACCCCAGGCTCACCAGCTTTGGGGGCAGCCTGAAGCTCGGGGGCTTTCCCCAGCCACCTTGGCTCACCACCCTCCTCTGTCACACCAGGGGACCTCTGGCATGTGAGGTTTTCTAGGATGTGGCAAGGCTGGAGAGCCCTGGGGGGCTCAACCTTCAGTTGGGGTCATTCCCATCCCAAATCCTCAGTGTGCCACTAATCCTGATGGCAGTTCCCATTCAAGCAGGGCTGGAGAGCCCCACTGCAAAGCCCTGGCATTGCCCACCTTCTCCCCAGGCAGGTGGGTCTCCAGTAGCTCTTGAAGACCATCACAGGGAAGGAAACACTTCCTGGTCGCCCTCCAAGGCCATCTTGGTCCCCCTCTTACACTCAGGGGACCTATGAAAGTGACTTGGAAGCAGGAGCTGGGCGCCAGCAGGTTGACTTTCTCCTGCACACTCATGGCTGGGCATTCACAACATTTTTAATTAAATGTATTCATTAAAAATAGAAAGAAGGTTTTCAATCCCTCTCTGCAGAGATGCAGGGGGTACCCTGAACTGTTGCAGGCAGGAATGATAAATATGTTGACTGGCTGAGTAATAATTCAGCCTGGGCTGAGCAAAGTTTGGAGTGGGGAGGAGAGATGTGGAGCAGAGAATTCAGCTTTCAAGTCTCTGATCCTTGTAAAATTTTATTCCACGGTAAAATTGGAGTTATCACAGCCTGGATTGTGTGGGGGAATATCTGTGCTCCTGCTTCTTCTTTCTCCTCTTTTTTTTTTCTTCCTTTGTTAAATCTTTTGTTTCTTTTTTACTCTTTTTTTTCTCCTTTTTTTTTTCCTTTCCTTTCTTTTTGAGGCTGTGTTCTCATCCCCTATCCCGATTCCCGTACGTGAAGACAGCCTGGAAAGGTCATGCCACCCATAGTCTGGGGGGGGAGATGGATATATTCCTGTGGGAGCTGAGTGCTTTGGAGAGGAGCCAACAAATCCAAAGGAGCTTCAGCCCAGAGGAGGGTTTTGTTGTGTGTGTGTGTGTGTGTGTGTGTGCGTGCGCATGTTTTTCAACAGCTCTAAGCAATTGAGCCTTGTTTTTCCTATTTGGCACTACGGATTATGGATGAATAAGCATAAAGATATCCAGGCAACATTAAAAAAAACCCCGCCTCTACCATATCCAATCTCTTAGTACAGTCCTGGCTTTGTGGTGTCCAACGCTGCGTTATTTACCCAATAACTGAGTTTCCTTTCTGATTGTTCACATCACTCCAGGCACATTCAGGGTTTCAGAACAGCTCGACGGGAGCAGAAACTCCTCCTTTTCTTTTTTTCCACCCTCCCTTTTTTTTCCCCCCTCAGCTTATTTGAGCAGTGGCTGATGAAGATGCAGTGATTTCACACCGAGATTCCCTGGGCCAGGAGGCACCTCTGGGGACACACAGAGTGGAACAGCCCACGTGTCTCTCTGGGTGCTCCCGCCTGATTTGTGCCCGCCTGGCTGTGGGAAGGCATGGTGCCTATGTTTTGGCCAAATAATTTCCTCTCAACACTAACAATAGACACAGATGAAGTGGGGGATGCCAGCAGGGCCCTGATGTTGCCACCACCCCACAGTACTCTCATGTGTTGCCCCTTGTAAAGGGGCCATGGCCACATGGGTGTAGACCCACCTCTTCCTCCTTGGAATGAAGGAGGATCCAACCTCCTCCAGCTTAGATCGGTGCCTAGAACAAAACAAGCCAACTTCTCCCAGTGCTCTGCATGATCCAAGGCGCCATGGCCCAAATTTCAAGCCAAGGAGAGTTGCCCAAAAGTTTCCCTTTGGGTGGCAATTTCTAGCTTGAACCCCTTGGCTCCTGCCACCTTTGGCTGAATGAGACAGGAAGCAGGAAAACTCTGCTGGAGACTCAGGAGGGAAAACTCAGGGGTTTGAGGGACTTTCTTCTGGGCACATAGCCCTGGATGTCTTGATGTTGCCAGTTCTGCTTTGTTTTCCCAAAGGTCGTTGCTGAGAACCTCCACCAGCGTCCCCATGCAGGTAGGTCCTGCAGCAGCAGACAAGCATTCAGCCTTGGTTTCTTTCTCTTTTGGCTCCAGAACTCCATCCGGCACAACCTCTCCTTGAACAAGTCCTTCATCAAGGTGCCTCGGGAGAAAGACGAGCCAGGGAAAGGTGGATTTTGGAAGCTGGACCCCTACTATGCCAACCGGCTCAAGTACGGGACTTACAAAAAGCGGAGGATGTCTCCAGTGCAGATCCACCCAGCCTTCTCCGGAAGAGTCCAGAAAGAAGCACGGCACGTTGTCAGCCCGGCCGCTTCTTCCTGCAGCTCCAACAGCCTCCTCGAGGCCAACGTGGCATCGCAGCAGCTGCTCAAGGAGTTTGAGGAAACCACCAGCAGCCAGAGCTGGAACCCGCTGGGTACCAAAGCGGGGCAGAAGCGCAAGCAGCCCTCGCCCCTGCCCACGGCCAAGGCGTCACGGCTTCCCAGCTCGGCCCTGATGACCCAGGAGGAGCAGACCGAGCTGGGATCGCTGAAAGGGGTCTTTGATTGGGAAACTGTCTTTAACACCAACGTCAACGGAGATTTCTCCACTCTGGTGGATATGGAGCTCCCACCTTCCATCAACCCTGTCACGTGCGACCCGGACTGGACAGGACAAGGGCAACACGTGGAGTGTCTCCAGGGGCAGGAACAAGTCATCACTGAATCCAACCAGTACAGCCTGGACTTTAATGAAACCCTCATGGCCACGACTTTCTTGGAGCATCCCTGGGATGAAGGGACAAGCGATTACCTCTCCAACTGTGTCAACATTGACCAGGTGTTTGAAGACATCGATGCCTCTTTGCTGGCAGATGTCATCAACCTGAGCAGCCTGGCACGCCTCTTGTAAGGCTTTTGCAGGATGCTCTCCCCAAGCTGGGACTTACAAGGGACAAGGTTTCCTAGAGATGCCCATGGTGACTTTTACCAGCTTCATTGTAAGGTTATTCCCAGAAACACCAGGTAGAAAACCCACCATCCCAGGAACTGCCTGCTGTGTCTCTAAAGGACACCTCAGAAGTCTCTAGTTTTCTCAAGAGAAGAAAGTTAATACTACTTATTTTTTTACATTTTACTTTAAAAAAAGAAATGTGAATTACGATGGGTTCTTTTCCATCAGGGCTAAAATTACCTGCAAAATCCCATCTAAGACATGAGATTCCTGGTGGCTTAGGACTTGATAGACTTAAGTGCAATTTCCACACCTCTTTGTCTCCCTGTTTCTCTCTGTCTTTCCTTTTTCTGTCTCAGTGCAGTTGGTAGGTACAGTGTGATAATTAGCTGGTAAGAAAATACAGGTCCCTTCTGGATTCTCCAAGTTCAACATCCCAGCTGACTTGTGCCTAGGGAAGAAGAAAAGGTTTATAAATTCAGCAAGTGTGCCTCTTTAGATGTTTTTATATAATCTATTATATATTATATATTCAAAGAAATCTATATTTTTTAGCACTAGAATTTCTTAAGGGGGGAGGGGAAGACTGGAAATGCAGTTTGAGAGTTTTATATTTTCACTGTTTAAAGGTTTTGTGTTCACTGTTCTGTAAAACAAGACCACACAAGGGAGGACTCCTGCACCAACAGGTTTTGTGAAGAATCCAGGAACTGGCCCTGGTAGGAGAGGAGCAGCAGGGAGTGGGGTGCTCCCAAAACTGGCTTTTGTATTTTTTTTATCCAAAATCCTTGCTGTGGTTGCCAAAGGGTCTGGAGCACCATGAACCCTCTCTTTCACCCACCGACATAGCCCCTCTCCGCTTTTTAGGTCTGAGACTGTTGCTCTTCACTTCTCCAGCTCTTCCATCAGACTCCAAGCATAAGGAAAACCCCATGGCTTGACCCTCAGCTGGTGGTGATGTGGTCACTCCACACTGAATGCTCCCAGGTGGGACTGAGGGGGAAAGGAATCCACATTCTGGCTCCATCCAGGAGCTCAGGCCAAAGACTGTGCACACAACAGGCTTGGGGACAGCAGTGGAAATAAAGTCCCATCCAGCCAGGAGAGACATCGGGATTGATGCAAAGAGAAGCTTTGGCCCTTTGGCTCAGTGTGCAGGGAGAGAGTGGCAGGGTCAATGCAAGGTAACTTGGAAATAATTTGGGAGCAGAGCCAAACTCTGCAGAAACTTGACTTGAAGCTCTCAAGAACCGGATTCTTTGCCTCTCCTTCGCTGTAGGCTGTGAGAGGTAGAGTAGCCATTAGGTAGGAGCAAGTAGAAGCTGGAATTTTAGTGGTGTGTCTTAGAGTTGGCAAAAGAAATGGAAGATTGTAAATAGATTCTGTTTTGGCTATAAAAGCACTTAGGAGGGGCTTTGGGGTCAATGTAGTTGTTTGTATTGACAATGTTTCTTTTTAATTGCTGTTTTTCATCTGTTTTCCTGCTTTGGGGATTATGTTGGAGAATTACAGAGATACTTGTGCAATTTAACTTTTTTCATGCAAAGTTATTTACAAATTTAAAAAAATAATAATAAAGGAAAAAAATTGAGAAGAAAAGACCCCTTTTGCCTCCTTGTTTCCTTTCCCCAGCCCACCCCTGCTTGTACACCCAGTCCCAGGACACAGGGGCTCTCGCCCACTTCCACAACTGTGCAGCAATTCCCTGTGGGGAAACTGAGGCACAAACCACCCTCAGTGAGACAATGGTTACACACCACTTGTGTGACAAAAGATTGGCCATGCCTGGTGTCCTGAGCCCTGAGATCTGCTCCCAACCCTGGGAAAAGCCTTCCCTGGCCCTGCAGGGAGCTCCTGGGCTGACAGGGAGTACCCCTCTGCTTCTACCATGTCTCCACCCAGCTCTGTAGATACTCTAAGATGCCCAAGTGGCTTCAGAGCCCTTCTGGGTACAGGGTGGGGGGAGGAGCTGTGCAGCAATACACCTCCAGACCCTGCCTGGGGATCCTCCAGCTTGGTGCTTTGGGAGCACCCACTCCTGAATGCCCTGAGGACACAGCCCTGGCCTTCTCCCCAGCACGAGGAGCACCCTATCAGCTTCCCAGGGGTCTACTGCATCCCCTCAGCACCAGGCACTCCAGCAGCCAGTCCCAGAGCTGCCACAGATGCTCCCAATCCAGCCAATCTCAACCCAAAACAAGGCCTGGGCTCAGGACAGACACTTGCCTTGGTCTGTGTCTGCTTTGTGCTGGGAAGGCAGGATGCTGTCCTTGGGAAAAGGTAGGGTTATCCCTGGGGGAACAGCTTTNCAAACTGACTGGCAAAGCTGCAATTGATGGGTCCAGTGACTGATTGGCATGTACTCTGTGGATTGCAAATTATTTATTTCAAGATGAATTTTGTTTTTATAAAAGACAAACAATCTGGAATACATCACTTAGAATTTGTATATAAAATTTTCTGGTTTTAACTTCAGATTTGAAGTTACTGAACATCTAGTTTAGCCCCTGTGGAGTCTGGAGGGAAGAGTCACTGCTTCACTGATTTGTAGTTTTGGAGGGGTTAAAAAAAGCAAAATGCCAAAAACTACGATTAGCATGCAGGATGAGAGTCATGGAAATGGAAACAAAAATATTAATCAGCACTGGAAGTCAGAGAGTCTAACAGTATGTTGGAATTCAGAATTATCTATAGCAGACGCCAAAAGTTTGTATGATAATTGTAAAACTCATCCTCTCTCTTAAACTTAGCCGGGGCTGGGGCTGGTCCAGCCCCGCGGGCTGCCCCGGCTCGCCCGGCACAAGGGCGGTGATGGGATGGGGACCCCGCGCTGGCAGTGTCCCCCCCCGCTACAAGAGATGAACCCAGAGCACTCCAGCCCGGAGCTGGCTGCGTTTTGGGGCATCCACCAGCACCCACCAAAGAGGGTCTGGGAAGAGCCCAGCTCCAAAAACTCTCTGCCAGCTCAGCTCGCTGCCCTAGTGAGGTCCTTCACCAGCTGGTTATTAAGCACATGGCAATTATTCCTTTATTATTTATTTCTGCTATTTCCCCAGCCGTCCCCTCATCCATCATCCCTCCGTGATGGGCAAACATTGACACCTCAAACCAATCTCCCGCTCACAGAGGGAGAAAAAAATATACACATAAGCCCTTCTTTTCTCTCCCTTTCTTGCCGTGTCTTTCTTTTCCCTCCATTGAGTGCGGGGCTGGCACGGAGCCATTCTGGCAACAGCCGGCTTTCACTTGCTAATCATCCTAAATATTGAAAATCAACCCTAGAATAAACAGCTCAAAGATTGGGGCCATCTCTGCTCTGTTTGGAAATGCTAATCTCACTGCCTTTTGTTTTCCTTGTGTGGATTTGGTGCCTTGAATTTGGAGGAGGTCACAGCTCATGGGTTCTCTCTTCATCCCCAGATTTCTAAAAATTTTTCCCCTCTCATCGTAAAAAATTCAGCCCATTTTAACATCCTAGGCTGGGATAGTTGGAGTGGTGAGGGGGGAGAAAGGGGAAACAGGAGGGAGGAGGGAAGGGAATGGACTCGCCTTGCATAGCAATGAATGAACCTCCAAAGTTTGGGAAAAACCAGGTTCTCAAACATGCATCCAGGAGTTGGCGTGGATGTGAAATCTCTTGGGAACCACAATCAGACAGGGAGACCTACTTGGTACAGCAGGTCCCTGATGGGGATGGGATGGGGATGGCATTGGGGCAGCCTGGCACTCACACAGGGCAGGGCTTGGGGACAGCTCAGGGACTCCCTGCCCTGTGGTGCTGATTTTTTTTAGTGTTTTATACCTGATGGGCTGGAGGTGCCATAGCAAACTCCGGATAGGGATCCGGCTGGATGCAAACACCTCTCTGGGGGCTGCAGGGGTGCTTGGGGAGGTGGCTTTGAGAAGGGGCGGGGGGGCTGTCCTGCCTTTCCAGCAGTGACCTTGCACTGCCAGCAGTGCCCAGCGGAACCTGTGGCATTCGGGACCTGTGGCACTCACACAGCCCGGATAGCTCTCAGCACCCTGACGGGGAAACTGAGGCAGGGCTGATGTGGGTCAGAACTCCATTACCTCGGCAGAACTTTCGGAGCACGTCCGCACCTATTTCAGTCCTGCTCTTGTATGGGGTGTGGAGCGCTGCGCCCTCCGGCATGGGGGAGCACTTCCAGCAAAATCCCCTCGGGTGCCCACGTCCCTCTGCGCCCCAGGGAGCCCGGGACGGGTCAGTGCCGTTGCCAGTCGCTGTTCCCGGCTGGCACAATGTCCCGGCAGGCCGGGGCTTGCCCTGCGGCGGGGANCCTGGCCTTCTCCCCAGCACGAGGAGCACCCTATCAGCTTCCCAGGGGTCTACTGCATCCCCTCAGCACCAGGCACTCCAGCAGCCAGTCCCAGAGCTGCCACAGATGCTCCCAATCCAGCCAATCTCAACCCAAAACAAGGCCTGGGCTCAGGACAGACACTTGCCTTGGTCTGTGTCTGCTTTGTGCTGGGAAGGCAGGATGCTGTCCTTGGGAAAAGGTAGGGTTATCCCTGGGGGAACAGCTTTGATGTGTCTGCTGGGGTGGGGGAGGAATTTAGAGGCAGATCTGGGCTTTCCTTTCAGCTTTGGGTTATTGGGGGCCATGAATACCAGAAGGCATTAAGGAATTCCTTGTCCTGGCTTCTTCTCCTCTCAGCTCCTTGTTGGAAGCACTGGAAGAGCTGCTCCCTTCTTCCCCCCAGTACTGGTGGCACTTCAGGGCTGCAAAAAGCTGGCACTTCCCTGCCCCTCAGTCTACTTCTTTAATTTGTTTTGCCAGGCACAAACATGTAGTACTGTTTTCAAACCTCCTGGAAAAGAGAAGCCTCCAGCATCCCCACCCTGCCAGGGGACTGAAAAAAAAAAAAACAATCTTGCCAGGAAAAAATATTCCAGCCTGCCGGAGCCAGGCGAGGGGTTTAAAGTGAGAAAGGGTGAATATAAAGGAGGCACCAGGAGAGGCCTGAAACAACCCCGTTTTGTTCAGCAGCTGAAAGCAACCAAACCGTCTTGGACGTGAATTTTCCTTTCTTTCAATGAGATAGTTTGGAGGGGGTGGCGTTTTTTTCAAGCGGCAGCCAGGAGGTGCAGGAGCTGGGGGTGCTCTGGGTGGTGGCATCGCTTCCCATGGGCGCGGGCGGGACGCGGGACACAAAGCGCGGCTGTGCTCGGGGCGAAGCTCGGTGCCAGCAGCGAGGTCAGGACCCGGCAGCCGCGGACCTGCCCGGGCTTGCCGGTGGCAGCGGGGTTGCAGCCGGGGCTGGGGCTGGTCCAGCCCCGCGGGCTGCCCCGGCTCGCCCGGCACAAGGGCGGTGATGGGATGGGGACCCCGCGCTGGCAGTGTCCCCCCCCGCTACAAGAGATGAACCCAGAGCACTCCAGCCCGGAGCTGGCTGCGTTTTGGGGCATCCACCAGCACCCACCAAAGAGGGTCTGGGAAGAGCCCAGCTCCAAAAACTCTCTGCCAGCTCAGCTCGCTGCCCTAGTGAGGTCCTTCACCAGCTGGTTATTAAGCACATGGCAATTATTCCTTTATTATTTATTTCTGCTATTTCCCCAGCCGTCCCCTCATCCATCATCCCTCCGTGATGGGCAAACATTGACACCTCAAACCAATCTCCCGCTCACAGAGGGAGAAAAAAATATACACATAAGCCCTTCTTTTCTCTCCCTTTCTTGCCGTGTCTTTCTTTTCCCTCCATTGAGTGCGGGGCTGGCACGGAGCCATTCTGGCAACAGCCGGCTTTCACTTGCTAATCATCCTAAATATTGAAAATCAACCCTAGAATAAACAGCTCAAAGATTGGGGCCATCTCTGCTCTGTTTGGAAATGCTAATCTCACTGCCTTTTGTTTTCCTTGTGTGGATTTGGTGCCTTGAATTTGGAGGAGGTCACAGCTCATGGGTTCTCTCTTCATCCCCAGATTTCTAAAAATTTTTCCCCTCTCATCGTAAAAAATTCAGCCCATTTTAACATCCTAGGCTGGGATAGTTGGAGTGGTGAGGGGGGAGAAAGGGGAAACAGGAGGGAGGAGGGAAGGGAATGGACTCGCCTTGCATAGCAATGAATGAACCTCCAAA
>VZTN01000516.1:536045-568086 GCA_013400515.1 Erpornis zantholeuca
GGCAGTGACGGGCCGGGCGCGGTGGGAGCGGGCGGCGGAGCGGCTCCGGCGCGATGATCCCGAGCGAGGAGGTGTCGGCCCGCAGGAGGGAGATCGAGGACAAGCTCAAGCAGGTGGGACCGGGCTTGGGACGCGCTGCGGGCGCTGCCAGGGCCGAGGGCTGGGCCCGGGCCCTCAGCCCCCTGGCGTTGCCGGGGAGACGGGGCTGGGTCTGGAGATCCCCACCGGGCCTGGGCGGGTCCTGGGCCCCCTCAAGAGCCTTCTTACACCCCTCCTGGCTCGGGAGCGCCCCCAGGTCCCCATCAAGGCCTGGTTTGCAGGGTTGGGACATCTCTGCTCCCCGCTTTGGGCCTGGGCTTCCCGTCTTCGTTTTTGGCAGCATCAGTGGGCTCTCCCGTCAGGTTCTCGGGTGCAGCCTGTGAAACCAGCCTCAACAGGCTCCTATTCCCCCTCTGCCTATGGGCTTTGGGGACTTAAAACCAGCCCTTGGTTGCTGCTTTGCATTGGCCACTTGAGTTCCCGGGGGATTTGGAAGGTGCCGGTGCAACACCTGTGTTGTGCTCTGGCAGGGAAATTTGTGTTCTGAGTCGTTGTGCCTCGGTGAGAAATGTGTTAATTTTATATTGTGCTGAGGCTCGTGGCATGGAAGGGAAGCGAGTAGTCCATAAACCCCTCACTCATTCCATGATGTGTCCCCACCTTCGATTACTTGCCCTGATTTCCATTAAGTGGTGCTAATGTTAAAATGTGGCCGCAGCACCAGCATCAGACTGAGCAGGGCTTGCAGCAGTGTTTACAAGATTGGTGAAAACCTATGTGTAATGTTTAGTGACTGAAACCTTAGTTTGTAAGAGTATTTTTTCATTTTGCTGACAGGAAGAAGAAACTCTGTCCTTTATTAAAGAAAGCCTTGAGAAGAGTGACCAGCTCACCAAGAACATGGTAGGGATGTCCTAATGTTGGGCCTGGATTTACTTTTTCTTAGGTTTTTAGGTTTATTAGTGTTCAGAACTGTTGTGCCCATCTAAGGGTATGGAGCAATGAACCACTGGGGGCTTGAGTGACTGGGCAAAGGGAAAGCCTGAGAAATGCTTCAATCCTGAGCTTCTCTCCTGCTCTGCTGAGGGCTCAGATGAGCTGTTTGCTTCATCTCTGCTACAGTCAGTCCTCTCTTGGAAAAAATATGAGGTATTAGTAGACCTCTGATTAGTTGGTGCAACAGCATCGTGTTGTTGCTTCATAAATTCAGGTTTTGTTTGGAGTTTTATTTTGCGAGTGTTCTGTGTAAAGGTAAAAAGTAATTATTGTGCTGTAATTGCTCATAAGCCCTCAGTTTGTGTACTATGTCCAGTTTGGGGCTCAGTGCTTTAAAAAAGTCATAAAGACACCGCCAGAGAAGTGTGGGAAACATGACACAGAAGTGAATCTCGTAGGAATTACATTTTGGCCTAGAAAAGATGACACTGAGGCACCCTTTTATGAACTTGCTATGGTTTTCTACCTGTCAGAAGCAATATCACAGTCCTCTTTGAAACCAAATATCTGTGGTGGAAAAGGCTTTCACTAGACTGGTCCTTGTGCAGCTCCTGTTTGGGTCTCAGTGGTGTGGAGCAAAGGGGCTGCTGGTTTGTGCTTTTGTTGCTTTTTTTACATGGGGCACCTCCAGGCAGTTCCTGTGGGTTTATTTTCTGTTGGCAAATAAAATTTTGCTTGTCCTTTATATTGTCTTGGAACATTATCTGCACTCTTTACAAGCATTTAATTTGGGATTGGCCCATCCCTATATAACAGGTGATCTGTTTTGTGATTGTTAATAAAAATCAGGACATAGAGGGATGGAAACAGCTGCTAAGGAGCCATGGCAAATTAGTAGCAGAGCCCAAAAATAAAAGCTGGGCCCTGAAGATCCCTGACTTCCCTGCTCTAACTCCTACCCCACTGCATGGATCCGTAGGAAGGAAGTCCTCAGCTGTTGGTTTCTCTCTTGGTGAGTAGGTTTCAATCCTCTCCTCCTTCGAGAGCCGTTTGATGAAACTGGAGAACTCCATCATCCCTGTCCATAAACAGACAGAGAACCTGCAGCGCCTGCAGGAGAATGTGGAGAAGACCCTGTCCTGCTTGGATCACGTCATCAGTTACTACCATGTGGCCAAGGACACAGAGAAGATCATCAAGGAAGGGTGAGTGCTGGGAGCTTCAGCCTATCAGATTTTTGAGATAGAGGTAGGGGAGCTGACTCCACACACCCGTGGTGTGCTTGGTACTCTTCCCACACTCTTTCATCACCCCCGGTCCACACTGACTTGACCTTCAGCTGTTTCCAGAGGGCAAAGACAGCTCAGACTCTGCACTGGGATCTCTTCCAGATCTTGCAGAGGTGCTGCCATAGCAACCTCCATGGCAGCTTCCCTGTTTTCCTCTGCCCTTTTCCCAAAGGTTCTCCCTGCCCGTTGAGGTTGCCACTGCATCCAGGATGAACCAGAGATGTTCTGGAGCCTCCTTCTCTGGGACGGTGTTGGATAGCTCTTCTCTGGGGTGGGATATGCAGTTCCCTCTGCCTTCCTGTCTGGGAGAGGAAAGCAAGGCTGAGAGTTGTGTGCTGCTCCATCATCTGTACTTCTGCTGTGTGGATTGGGCATCCTGCTGTGGCACTGAGTGCAGGCAGAAGGGAATTTCATGATCTTCTCCTAGCCGAAGGAAAGGGGATCGAAATTTTCCTTGTGATTGTTATCCTGAGTCTGGTCTGATGCTTTCTTGTTATTTTCTTTGTTTGCTTCGTGGGGCACTACTTTTTATTTCTGGCTTTAATTTTAGCCCCACGGGGAGGTTGGAGGAATACTTGAATTGCATGGACAAAATCCAGAAGGCAGTGGAGTACTTCCAGGACAACAACCCGGACAGCCCAGAGCTGAACCGTGTGGTAGGTCATGGATCTGGAACCTGGCATGGATGACAGGGGGACAGACACAGCCCTGCTGCTTGTCCCCTGCTGGGAGAGGCTGTTGGTTTGCTGCCTGGGGAAAGTGGTGCTTGGGCACAGCTGAAGGAATGATTGCATTGGCTTCCATTTAAGCCTGTACTGGGCAGCATTCCTGCTCCTGGTGTTTTGCTCTCTCTGTGTTGTGCCAGGAGGACTCTGAAAGCAGCTCTTGCACCTGTGGAGGAGTTGATTGAACCTCCCCCTGAGCAGCTCTTGTCAGTCCTTCAGCTGCTTGAGCAGAATGGGTGATCTGTTTAAATCCCACTTGAAGACTGAACAACTCCCAAGCAATTTTTAAATTTAATTCACTTTAAAAGTCTCTCAGATACAGGCATGGTTGGAGTTTGAAGCCTCCAATACTTGACAGTTGTTAGGAAGGATGTTCTTATGCAAAAATACTCTTGAGTGACTGATTACAGAAGTCCTGTTCTGCTTCTGCCCTGCTGTTTTGTGCCAGAAATCCCTCTTTGAGCGGGGCAAGGAATCCCTGGAATCGGAGTTCCGCAGCTTGATGACGCGGCACACCAAGCCAGTGCCACCCATCCTCATCCTGGACCTGATCAGTGGGGATGAGGAGATGGACACACAGGAGGAAATGACCCTGGAGCACCTCCCAGAGAGTGTCCTTCATGACATCATCCGCATTTCAGGCTGGCTGGTGGAGAATGGCAGGAATCAAGGTGGGTGCTGCTGTCTGTTGTTCCATTGTGGGCATCTGGCAGTGCTGGCAGGACGAGTGATGCCTTAGTGGCACATTTTAGGTGAATAGTTCAATCTTTCCATCACCTGAACATCCTGCTTTCTTTTGTTGTGAGACCGAAGCAATGGTTTGTCAGTTGAACAGAATGAGCTGTGTAAATAAAGCACAAATTATGTTAATGCAAAGTCTGTCCTGTAGCAAAAATCCACTGCACTTGCACCTGTAATGCCTTCAGATAAAGGTGCAGCTATCCAGTGCTCAGGTTTTATAAAAGATGCAAGACTTATTCCCATTTTGGAAATACTTACCACCAGAACTCCTTGTATGAAATGTGACCAAGGGCAGAGGGAAAGCAGCACAGACCTTCTTCATTCTGTACATCTCTCCTTTCTCGTTCTGCAGGACCAAGAACTGCCTAGAGCTTTATAGTCCTTTATTAACTTTTCCTTTGGGATTGAATGACTTTGTAGACTTGTACAGGAAATGTGAACTTTCACATTCATGCAGCTCCAAGAATCACCCCCCACCTCAATGATTTACTCCTGAGGGGGGGATTACTGTGCCTACCAAGTATGAAGGACATCCCTGAAAGCTTCTTAAGAATTTTTCCGTGATCAAAGGCAACTCATGCATATAGAGCATATTTTATTAGTCAGTTTGTATTCTGCTTTCAAATGACAAGCACCTCATTAAATTCCCAGGTGCCCTGAATCCTGAAAAGTGTGTAAGCTGGCAGCTGAGCACTTGAACTGACGATGTCTTGAACAAATACCTCCTATCAGTTCCACCACTTGGTAGTGGTGGAATTCATGTTGTGTGTGGTGGGAGGGCTGGAAGGAAGATTGCAAGGGAAGGGAGAAGAAGTTTTTGAAGAAAACAGGAGCAGCTCTGGGAGGGAAGGATGCTGACTTGGGGTCCCACACCAATGCTTTTAAATCCCTGTAGGGGCACCAAGTGTTTGCTTTACCATGTAGTGTTCCCTGATTGCTTATAATCTATTTTTACCTTGTCTCCTTAGATTTCATGACAGTTTACTTCCAAATCCGCTCTGTGCAGCTCGACCGCTCCATCAAGGGGCTGAAGGACCATTTCCGTAAGAACAGCTCTTCCTCTGGGGTGCCATATTCCCCTGCCATCCAGAACAAAAGGAAGGACACCCCCACCAAAAAGCCAATCAAGAGACCAGGTGAGTCCCTGAGGAGGGATCACTGCTCTCAGTATTGAGCACATCTCACTGCTGAGGTATCTCTGTACTTTTAGGACATTTAGGTGAGATTTTGGAGGTAAGCACTTCTCTGCTCTGGATTCAGCACTGGGATTGCAGACACTGTCTGTCTGTCAAGACATCAGGTCTGTTCTCTGGGTTCTGTAAAAGGAGCAGAGAGGCCCTGTGTAACGGGAGAGGAAAAGCTTTAACAAAGGAGATGAGTAAAAAGAGCCCTGAGGGGGCTGTAAAAGGATTTGGTCTGAGAACACCTGTCCTCAGCCCTGGCATATGGAATATAGTCTGTGCTATAGCAAATAGAAAGCTCATATCTGGTAGAAACATCACTTCAATCATTAGCTATAAATAAATTATTATTGTGCTAGAAAGCAAGAAGTCCCCAGGAATTGAGATGGGGATTAGGTAGGTGCCTACAAAAATGAGATAACAGCATTGTCTGAATTTTAGAAAGGCTCTTAAAGCTCTTGCCTCAGCCTGTCTCAGGAAGAGCTATGAATGTGGCTGGTGGGTTATTCCTCCTCTCCTCACAATGCAGTTTTGCTGCATTTGGTGCAGCTGGTGAGGTTGGTCACTCTGGAGTTGGGGAGTGTAGGGCTGGAGCTTCTGTCTCTGGAATGTGCCATCTAGTGGGAGCACAGTCAGGAGGGACAGCAAAAGCTAGCACAGGGATATTGTTCTTCTGTGTCCCAGCACCCTGTTCTCTGTAACAGTGATCACATCAGAAAAGTTCATATTTCTGTGGGTTTACCTGGCCAATACTCCCCTTCCCTGTTTTGTCCTGTGTTGTCCAAATACTCTTAGTGGGTTCAGGAAAACAGTAAGAAATGTGGGTAGGGACTGGGAAGGGATGGGATGGGGAAAGGGAGGAAGAAGAAATACCCATTTTAATTGTGTTGTGTTTATTTTTATAATCCTGATGTGAATGCAGTCCTCATCCCAGGTAATGTGTGTCTATGTATGTGTGTGTGCTGGCCCTGGTGCTCGCTCTCTTCACTTCTGTGTGTGGAGAGGCTTTGCTGGGCCTCTTCTTGCTACAGCAGAGGGTGTGCCTGGGATATTTGGAGAGGGAGGGCTGCCTGGGGAAGGCTGTGGCATCCAGACATCACCCCTGTGGTCTTTTAAAATCAATCTGTGCCATTGCTGCTGTGCGCTGGAACTGCCCCTGAAAGCTGATGGAATTGTGAATTCCAGTGAATTTTCTCTTGGCAGCAGATAAGGCTCAGAGGCACTGAAAGGTGCCAGGGGGGATCTGTAGTTGAGCCATGGGAAGTTCAGGTTGCAGATGCTTCAGATTTGCTTGTCAGTTCTCAGTTATCACCTGATTCTGAACACGTTCCTGTGTTTTTATCGCTGTGAATTCAGCATGGTCAGCAAACATTTCTGAGCAGCCTGACAAGTGATAACGTGTCCCCTGTGCTCTAGGTAAAGAGTCAGGCATGGGGGAGATTCTTTGTTTTCATGGGCAGATTATTGAAAAAATCCCAGGGTTTTTTAAAAGAGTCTCAGATCTGGGATGCTCCCATAGCAAGGAGCCCAGACGTTGGAGAGCACGAGTTCCTACAAACGAGAGTCCTCCAAAGTGGATGCATTTGGGCATCCAGAATTACTTGTCATGAGGAAAGTCTCAGCTGTAGATGTGCCAGGAGATTTTCATGCCTGTGTACCCAGTTTTGTTGGATTTTATGTGATGGAGCAGGGACAAGTCACAGAGCATGGTCTGAATGCACTTACAGAGCTGATGGTGCATAAAGGAAAGAGTGTCTCAAGTGACCTGTTGGGTTATTGGTAATGTCAAGAGAAAATAGTGACTCATTTATCTCCAGTCTTCTGTGAAGCAGACAGAGAACCAGACTGAAGCCCTTGAAGGACAGTGGATGTTGAACCTTGCACACCAGCCATCTCTTATGACTGCTGAACTGTACTTAAGTGAAATTAAAAATGGAGAAAAGTAGAGTCTTTGGGCAGAGATTCACTGTTTCTTCTGCAGTTCCATCAGCTTTCAAGCACAGCTTGAGATAGAGGTCTCACACCCTCTTCACAGTGGTTTTCTTCAGAGCAGTGTTACCTGGTGATGTTTGATTTCCCTGGGTTTAGCCTTTGTTCAATTTTTTGAAAATTTGATTTTTTTCTGTTCTGTTACTTTATTTCAGTAAGTAAAGCCAAGTTCTGCTAATCTGGGTTTCAGACAAGGGGGTTTTCTGACAGTTCCAACAAGAGAGTTGATTTCCTTGGTCCTTGAGGAAGAATATCCCAGTGCACACCCCAATGCACACTTTAACCTGTTGCAAGGGGTAAATAACAAATGAAATCTGATGTGCTACAGCTTTTTTTTTAACCACAAAACAAAGCACAAGAGAGGCTAAAGGGAAGGTGAGGTATTAGGGGCAGAGTAACAAGGCAGAGTTAGCCCCAAGGACTGTGCTGAATTCTAGAGAACATATCCATAATTCTAGAGCTCCGTATCCATGTGCTGTTTCAGAGGGTCTTCATCTCTTCCTGTTTTGTCTGCTGATGTACCCTGTGCTGTCTCCTGTAGTTACATCATGCAGGTGGAGATGCTTCTAAAGCAGAGTTGTGTCTTCTTAAATGACACTTGGCAGGTCAAGTTGAGCTGATGAAGTGATTTGTGGGCTTTTTCTGGTTTTAGTTTGCTGTTTGGAATGTCAGCAGTCCGTCTCAGAGGGCAGGCATATTCAGGTTCCCAAATCATCTTGCTGCAAACATATGTGCATAAAATAAAGCTGCTTTGTGATGCCTGTAGACCCTGTGCTCTCTTTTGGCTCGAGAGTGGCAGGCAGCTCAGGAGCTCTGCATTTTTGGGGAAGGATGGGGCCACCTGGCTTGGTTGCCTGCAAAAGCCAGAGAGCTTTGTCTGGTTTCATGCAGATTCCTGCAGCTGGTGCTTGAGAAAAGAGGATGTATTGCTCTTCTGCTTGGGTAGAATACTGCCTAATGGAAGAGAGAAACAAGAAAATGTGTTGCAGTTGGAAAAATGTGTCTCATGCATGCCCAAATCCCGCTCTATGTAACAGCTGGGCCTCAGAAGCCAAGGTTTCAGGTGTTTTTTGACCTTTGGAGGCTCTTCTCAGACTACAGGGGGGCTCTTTTCCAGTTTCCTTAGTGCTCCAGTGAGGTGGTACCTGAAGGCAGGTTGAGTGGCAGAATAAAGAGCACATTCCTGCTTCCCAGACTGATCACTGCCTGGCTTGAATGTGCTCATTTTCATTAGTAGCTGAAACACAGTCCCATTTGGTTAGGGAGCTGCCTAATAGGGAAAAACAATCCTGGAACAAAAGCATTTGGCTTCCACCAGAATCCATTAAAGCCTAATTATGCCAAGTCAGAGGGATCCAGCAGCACTGAAGTGATGCCCTCGGACACTGAACACGCGGTGTGTGTCAGTAAACACCGGTGATTGTGCTTATGCAAATAAAATGCAGCATAATCAGCTCCTGAAATTGATAAAAAGAGGGGAAAAAATGGAAAAAGAGAAAAAACACATTAAGAGTGGGCTGTAAAAACATCCACTGCATACCTGTGGAGTGAGATCCTGCTGACAGCAGCAGCAGTTGTACTGTCTGCTTGAGTTTCACACCAATTCACCCTCTATTTTTATTCCTTTGTATTTTTCCTCTCCCCCTAGATGCTTAAAAGTGGGAAAGATGAAAGAACAGCCAGGTAGAAGTACCTGGGTTGAGCTGCTCTGCGGCTGATGGGCCATGGGAGCAGCAGTAAGGAAGAGCCTCCTTGCTCAGAGGAACTTGCTGGTGTGCCCAAGCTCTTGAGGTATCTGGAAGTAGCTAAGAATAAAGTGGAGGTATGGGGTGTGAAGGGCCTCAGGAAGCTTGGAAGAAGATGCATAGCCCTCATTTGATCAGATGGCAGAAGCTTAGGAGCAAATGCATCAGCCAGCAAGGGCATGAGACTTCCCACCTCCCAGGGGTGGGTCAAGAGGGGAGAAGTTTCCTGCTAGAAGAAAGTGTTTTAAGGATATGATTTTTTTTATTCTCTTTACAAAGCAGTTGAGAACACTCTGAACTGGTAGAAGGATGATATTACCCATGAAATACTATGTTTTGGGAACCATGTTCTGTCATTTAGTAAGTGCACCAGGTTAAGGCAGTTGGGTAATTCAAGGGGATCTTCTCACTCCTGTTCTCCACCACTGTCTGGGGGACCTGAAGTTTCCTTTCCCTTGCCATAAATCCCTTTATGGGATGAAGCTGTCCTGCACCCTGGAAAGTTGCTCTGCAGCAGTGTGTACTTGGGCTCCCTTCAGCATCTGGGCAGCCAGCACTCATTTCCAGGCTGCACTGTGGCTCACAGTTAGTGGTGGAAGGAGAGATTTTCTGCATGTTTGTAGTATTTATTTCTTTATAGCGGAAGAACAATTCTTAATTTTGGCAGCAAGATTTTTATGTTTTTGGCTTCTTCATTTACTCAGCCTGGTTCTGCTTCATTTGGGTCTCCTATAGAAACCCCTTCACCTTCCCAAAACTTCCAGTTCCCTGTTGTGCAGGCAACAGCAAAGCTCTGCTATGAGAGGGTGTCCGTGTGCTTGTGATAATTGTAGCTTGTTGCATGACAACTAACCTTTTAATGTAGAAACACTGCCTAGGCTTCAGTTGTCACATTAATGCTTTGTTTTGTGCTTTCCAGCTGTATATTCAGCACTGCCTTTTGTTCAGTTCTGTCTGGTTTTTGTGTGTTTAAAGTATAAATCTTTTAACCCAGTGTTATTTTTTTTTCATGGTTTTAATTGATTTGCAGTTCTTTAGAAGAGAAGTGTCTTGGGGATTAGGGTGGTTTAGTGCAAGTTAGACATGGGTGGGCAGCATCCATTATTCTGGGATTCCTGTGATGGGAATTACTGCTGCAAAAGAAGCCCAGAGGTTGTCACCCTTTTACTGCTTCCTGTACCATTCCTTGTCTTGGCTCTGGGGCTCCTGATGGTTCTTTATTGATTATGCTCAGAAAACACCCCTTGGAAAGGCACCTTGTACTGAGTGACTGCAATTGTGGCTCCGAGGAGCAGGCAACATGTTGCTAGACAGGAATTGTCCATATGCAAAGACCTGCTTCCACAGCTGAGGAAAAGCAGCAAACCTTGTGTGCTTGGATGCAGGATACTAACTTCAATAAACCTGAAGGGAGCTTCATGCCTTCCCTTCTCTGATTGTGTTGATCACCCTGCAGTACCATGCTGCATCTCCAGACTGATTCTGTATCCCTGGCTGGAATTTACGCCCCCAGCCTCAAAGCAGGGAGACATTCTGGAAATGCCATTGTATCTGCACACTTGGACATGAGTTTGGGGTTCATGTTCCCGTGCTGAGCATCCTCATTGCTGCCCAGCATCCTCTTGCTGGGCCAGGTGACTTGCTGGTGGAGGGCTGGTGTTCTGGGTTTGTTTTCTTTCACTCATTTTCTAGGTCTTCTTGTCTCTTCTCTTTGGTTCTGGTGACAGGCACGATCCGTAAGGCTCAGAACCTTCTGAAACAGTACTCTCAGCATGGTCTAGATGGGAAAAAGGGGGCCTCTAACCTCATTCCTATGGAAGGTAATCACAGCTCGAGCTACTTCACCTTTGACTTTCTCTGTGTATCAGCCTTGCTTTCTCAGGTGGGGCTTCCATTAGTTCAGTGCTTGGTGGGCAGCATTGGATTGGGGAAACCAAGGTGATGCTGGAAGGCCAAATTATTTTTCTTTTATTTATTCTATTTGTTCAGAATTTCCTATCTGAATTTCAAAGTCTCCATAAGCATGAGTAGAGGGGGAGAGGAATGTTACCTTAACACTGATCCACCACAGCCACCTGGCTAATGGAAGCTTTGCTGAAATCTGCTCGTGGTGTTCCTGTTCTCTTTTCTTTTTGCCTGGACTTTGAGACATTCAGTTTCCTAGTGACCTTTCCAAACCTGATGCTGCAGTGTTGGACCACAGGTAGCTCAGTGCATTGTGCCTATATGTCTCCTCTGTGGAGACCTGCCTAAATGGTTATCTCCTGTTTTATGACCTCCTCTGCTCCTAGAGGTTGTGGCAGATAAGGGAGAAGATGCTTCAAAGCATCTCTAAGACATTCCTGCCTCCTGCTATGAATCCATCCAAAGCAGGTCTCTTCAGCATCTCTGCTGTAGCCTGCTAAACCCCAGATGGTGACTCACATCACTCATGTGGGGGAAAATTCTCATGCTGATCAGGAGAGGGGTTTTGAGTTTGTATTTGTAATGGTTGTGGGTAAAAATTGGACTCTGGTGCCTGCAATCCCATACAGATCATATGGCAGGAGGCTCAAGGGACTCCTGTGGTCCGAGAAACAACTTAACTCACACTTCTCATCAGGTTTCAAAGGGTTGCTACTGCTATATAGCCCAACAAAAGGATTTGGTCAGGAAGCATTCCTGGGACTGTAGGGAAAAAAACATCCATCAGATCAAATAAGCCAGGCTTGAAACAGCTTCCAGCCAGAGTGAGCATCCTTGCTGTGACCACCCTGGATAAATTGCACCTTCTGTTTGTGCCGGCTGCCATCTCACTAGGTCATGAGCATGACTTGCGCGTTAAGCACCTTTCCGATGCCCTGAGTGACAAGCACGGGCCGGCTGTGGGTAAGTACCGGGTTGGCACTGGGCACCAGCTGGTCCCCCCTGCTTCCCAGCATGTCCCTGTGTCATTGTGTAGCCAGGGCTGTTCCTGTCCATGAGCAATCCTGAAGCATGAGCCTCCTCTGGCTAAGAAGCTCTGGCTCTTCTTAATAGAACTCACTCCTGCTAATCACACCCCCGAAGCCCTCAGACAAGGAACCCAGCTTTGTCCAACCAACAGTCACCATGCTGAGGGACATTTTCCCATAGGTGGCTGCTGGCCTCTTGGGTGCTGAAGCAAAGCAAGCAGGAAAGGGATCAGTGCAGCACACACTGCAGTGTGCCACTGCACCACAGGCAGTCTGTGTGTCCTCTACTGACCAAAACTTTTGAAGTGTCATCCTGAGGGACCTGTCAGCATAGGGAAGAATTGGTTCTTTCTCCATCAAGTCTCTGGGAGGAGAGAAGCAGCAGCCTATAGTTTAGAGAAGGCCTCTCTGTGTCATCTTACTGTCTTGCAGGATGGGGTCTGCCCGTGTCTGTCCTGCAGACACATCGAGCAGTGGTTGGCATGAGTTGGTGCCAGCCCTTGTATCACTTCTCATGCCTACCATGTAGGATCTTTGATGGATCTTTGGCCGAGACATTCATATTCTAGGACTCAGATATTTGCATTTGTACACAGCATTGTGGCAGATAACTCACCTAGCTGTGCTGATATTCCTGCTTCATAGGATGTAAATGTTCATCAGCCTGGTTTTTATCTTGTTTCTGCAAGTGGGAAGAAGCTGCCTTCCAGGACAGCCTTTATTTCCCAGAAATGTTGATGCCAAATGACAGTTCTTCATCTGCATGATGGATGGAGATAAGAAATTCTAAAAATACGAGCAGAGATGTTGAATAATTCACCTCAGACCTTCCTCAGTTTAGTACTCTCTGTTCTAAAGCCCTTGATTAAATTTAATCTGTATCCCAGAAGAGCTCCAAACTTCCCTTCTGTCACAAGGCTGGAAAGAGGTGGTGCCCTGATGTGCATTTCCGGAACTGCAGGTGACTTTTCCTGCCTCCTGCATGGTAGTCACAGGTTCCCACACACAAACCCAGTGCAGGAGTGGTGAGAAGATGACTCTTGTTCTCACACACGAAGGAATGCAAAGCCAGAACCAACTTTCCCAGAAGAACCTCGTGCTCCTTGTGTAAACCAAAGGCATCTTGCCCTTGCAGGGAGGGACGACGTCTTCGACATCGAGATTGATGCGTACATCCACTGCGTCAGTGCCTTTGTCAAACTGGCCCAGAGTGAATACCAGCTCCTGACAGAAATTGTCCCAGAGCACCACCAGAAGAAGACCTTTGATTCTCTCATCCAGGTCAGTTGAGCCTCTGTGCTTGTAAAGGATGCTGGCTTGTCCTCCACGAGCTGTTCAGGGAATCAGGGCCTGCACAGAGCTCAGAGAGCACGTGCTCAAGAGTCCCTGACTGGTATCACAAATGACCCATCAGCCAAATGGATGTCTGGAATGGTGTCCTGCATTGAGCCCTTCATGCTGCCTGGGCAAAAGTCCTGTCCTTCCTCATGAGTCTC
The DNA here is from genome assembly GCA_013400515.1 of Erpornis zantholeuca. NCBI lineage: Eukaryota > Metazoa > Chordata > Aves > Passeriformes > Timaliidae > Erpornis > Erpornis zantholeuca. The sequence continues at coordinate 549,120 of VZTN01000516.1, forward strand.
TGGCTTTGTTGCAGGAGTCATTGGATAACTTGATCATGGAGGGTGATAACATTGTCTCAGCCGCCCGGAAAGCCATCATCCGACACGACTATTCAGCTGTGCTCACAATCTTCCCCATCCTGAAGCATCTCAAGCAGATGAAGCCGGAATTTGACCAAGTCTTGCAGGTAAATGTGATGGGATTTGAGAGGATCCTGTAGCTTGGATTGTCTGGAGAACTTTTTGAAATGGATTATCACAGTGGCTTTGAGCAAAGCCGTGCTGCTTCTGTCCCCCAGCATGGACTGGAAGTGACACAAATACAGCTTGCTCCTTTCTGTGGTGGTGAACTCAGCATCTCTTAGCAGCAACTCTTTTCAGTTCAAGTCCTGACCCCAATGGACCACCACACCTTCCCTTTCTGCCTGGAGAATGGGGGATTTCAAGTGTTGTTGATGGTGCTGTAAATATTTTTCTGGCACATGGGGAGCTGAGAATGAGATGCTGGGGTGGGGGGTGAGGGAGGGTAGGTGCTGGGTGGAAGTCGAGATACTGTTTGGTTTCCTTTTCTGATCTATTGTGGAACTATTCCAGGGAACTGCAGCAGGCACTAAGAACAAACTGCCAGGGCTGATCACTTCCATGGAGACCACTGGTGCGAAGGCATTGGAGGAGTTTGCAGACAACATTAAGGTAGGATTCTGCTCAGTGGTCTCTGTTCAGGCTTGGAAGAGGGTTTTTTTGAGCAAACCCCCTAGTTTAGCCCTTAGTTTTCACCTTTCTGTGAAACCATGTAGTTTCTGACTGAAGCAGGAACTTGCTGGATTGCTTGGGACAGTCAAATACCAAATGCTTAGTGCTGGTTTCAAACACAGAAAGCCTTTGCCTAAGACCCTTAACAGGCATACTACAAGTAATTTGACATGAGCATCAAGGCCTCTGCAGATACCACCTCTCAGAATTAATCCTATTTAAAAAGAAGGGAAAATTGCTGCCACGAAAAGTTTTGGAGGACTCCTGTTTAGCTGTCCCTGTGTAAGGTGGGCTTGGTGAATGGTAGGCGAGCTGAAGGTGTGATGGTCACAGAGCCCTGAGTTTCTGAGCTGCTGGTGCATGGCAGCTCTGGTTTCTGAGCACCAAGAGATGGCACTGCAAGAGCTGGGCCTGAGGGTGTTGGGAGTGGCTGGATAAAGAAGCCTTCAGCTCACTTGTAGCAGCAGTTGTATAGTAGGTGTCTCCCCTTACATGCTGACCTTATGTCTCTTCCCTTTTCAGAATGATCCAGACAAGGAATACAACATGCCAAAAGATGGGACAGTTCACGAACTCACCAGCAACGTATGTGATGATGATTTGAACCATCCTTTGTAGAAAGCAGCTTCTGAAGGAGTTTTAAAAAGAGCAGTAGGGAAATTTCCCAAATTAAGGTGTCTTGACATTAACAATTACACAATTACCTGGTTTCCAGGGCAGGCTGAGCTGGAGCCCCTTGCTCAGCCATGATGTGACTGGGGAAAACCCAGCAATTCAAAGGAGTGTAGTGATTTGTTTCTTCAGTGCCTTTGAGTGTGGGGGGACAAGTGGTCCTTCATGCTCCTTACTAGCACAGCATAGGAAATGTAATGTTGGTTGCTCCTAACTTCCCTCCTTCACTTCCAGGCCATCCTTTTCCTGCAGCAATTACTGGATTTCCAGGAGACAGCAGGTGCCATGCTGGCATCACAAGGTACGTACATGCATGGGGCTTGCTTGGGCATGCAGTTCCTTCCTCAAATTGCTTGGACATCGTCCCTGAAGTGACCAAACCTCAACATGTATTGTGAGCTTGTTCTCCTCCTGTCCTTCACGCTGTGGTTTGTCTTGTCCTCTGATCTGCCTTGACCAAATAGTTGGTTATCTGGAGAACTCCAAGGGATGCAGAGTTCCCTGCTGGCCTTCCACCCTTGCCCCTGTCAGGTACCATGAGGACAGTGTTTATTGCTGGTGTGCTCTGAGAGAGGATGCCTGGGTCATTTATCTCCAAGTCTGGCCCTGGCCTGGTGCTGTGTGACTGTACTGGAGTGAAGGTGGCTGCTCCAGCTGGGCTGTATGTGGTGAGCAGCACCTTCCTCTGCCACATCCTCTGCTCAGAGTTCAACAGCAAGCAGCAAGAATCTCCTCAGCCTTGAGACATGGGCAGGCTGGGACTCTGGAGTTATTTGTGTGCCCTATCAGTGAAACAAGTTTTAGTTCTGCTCTCCAGGCTGCTGAAGAGACTCACTGCAGAAATAAATGCATAGATCAGAAGCTGAGTGCTGCTCATGTAGCAGGGTGCTGCTGCATATCAGCTGGAGTGGCATTCTTGGTTCCGTGCAGAGCAGCAGCTCCAGACTCTCCAGTGTGCTCTTGGCCTTGGCAGAGTTCATGCTTTCAAGGAGGTTGGAATAGAGCAGACTGGAGATTCAGAGGGCATAGTGCCCTGAGGGGGCACAGACTGGAGAGGGTTAAAGAGCCCCTTAGAAGAGGCTCTTTAACCTCCTAGAAGAGGTAGGAGGAGACTGTTACCTGCAAAGTCCTGTTTGGAAATCTTTGTTACTTCTAAATCAACTCAAACTAGGATGTCTCTGCTTCTGCCACATCTCCTCTAGCCACTGCCTTGTGCCTTCTTCACTTGCAAGCTCAGTGTGCTCAGACCCTTCTGGGCCTTAGCTCTCTCTCCTTGGCAAAAGAAGTGGTCTGAGCTTTTTCTTGGAACAATCAACTTTTCCCATGTTGTCCCCTGAATGGTGATGTCAGCACTGTTTGGAAGTCTTGACATGTCTTGCTGTCTTAGCTGATTGAAAAGTCAGCATAGATTTGAGGTAGCTTTGCCTTGAAAGCAGGTTTGGACTGATTTGGAATGAGGTGTCTTGCTAAATACAACCAATGACAATGCAAACAATGTCTCCAGCAGGGGAACGAGGTTGGACTCTGCCTTTTCTCTGTGACCTCCACTTCATATGTGGCCTTGGAGGGATTCCTGCCTGCTCTCCTGTGCACCTGCCTGTGGCTGCTCTGTGTTAATATCTGCTTTGTTCTCAAAGGGATGGTGGTCTCTAACCTGTCTTTTTGCACTTTTGCATTTCTTTTTCTCTCTCATCCCTCCCCTTTTCTCTCTGCTCTGCCTAATCTCTGTAGTTCTTGGGGACACATACAATATTCCTTTAGATCCCAGAGGTAAGCAAACTTACCCACACCTACCTGTTCATATTGCCTCGGACTCTGGTGATGTACATTAATTCTTTATCCTCCAGCAGTTGTAAATAAATTAACACACAATTGAAAAAGGGGGAAAAGGGGAGGGTAAATAATCCTTGCCAGTGGGCTGGAGAGAATAGGGAGGGCTTGTCAGCAGCAGACAATGAGGGATGCCACAAGAGCTGAAACAGGCTCAAGACACTCTGATGGCACTGGATCTCCTTGGCACAGGTAGCAGATTGGCCCAGCTGGTGTCGTGCTTTATCCCATGTGCACTCAGCTCCTTATTGTCCAGCTCCCAGCAACAGGAGCCTCGAGGCCTTTCCCATGGGGTGCTGGTGAACTCGGACCACCCGAGCTAGGTCTGGCTGCCAAACTCTCTGGAGGGGGCAGGAGGAGGTGGCCACCCCACGTGTCCTGTGGGCCCCATGCCCACAAGCCCTCGAGGGCAGAAAGCCATCTCCAGACAGAGCAGTATGTGCCAGCCTGGAGTCACTGCTGCCTGGTAGGGCAGCCTCCTGCGCTGGCACAGTTCCTCCTAGAGCCAGGCAGACCCTGTCAGCAACCATGGGGATGGCTGAAACTTTCCAGAGCCCTTCTGCTTGTTTCAATTACTGTTGTGTGCTTGCTGTTAACAGCTCCAGCTCATTGTTCTCTGATTGCCAGTTTCTAGTGCTTACCAGCCCTTTTCAGATGGGGGGGAAGGAGGGGGAGGAGGAGTTTAATGACTCTCTTTCTGATCAAGACGATGTTCCCTGAGCACCTGGGAGGAAAGGAGAGATTGCTGGGGTGCTCTGTACTTGATGCAGACACAAGGAGTGAGGGTGCAGAGCTCATGCCCCCTCACCCTGGATGAGCTGCTGACAGTGGGCTTGAAGCAGGAGCTCATTTCCCTGTTGATGGGAGCTAATTCCATAGCAACAGGCATGAAGCTTGTTGGAATAGAGGCAGGCTGACCACACAACCCCCCCTTCCCAGGGCATGTTAACTGGCCTAAGACTTTCCTTTTCAGAGACCAGCTCCTCAGCCAGTAGCTACAGCTCAGAGTTCAGCAGGCGGCTGCTGAGCACCTACATATGTGAGTACCCTGCACACCTTCCTGCTTCTGCCCCATGGACACGCCTTCACTGGGCTCACTCCTGGGTGAAGAGCACAGGCTGTGTCTTCTCCATGTGATCTTTCCACTTTTGAGCAGCAGTCTGACAGGAGGGATGAAAAAAAGGGTCAGACTGGGAATTTCAGACTGTTAGAGTAGGACAGGACCAAGCACAGTGCAGCAGCTCGCAGAACAGTCGCCTTAAACCTCTGTCACCTTCAACCCCATGAAGGCTCCCAGCTGCCAAAAGGGAGTTTAACAGTAAGAGAGTGAGATCCGTGGTTTCTATCTCTGTTACCTTCAGCGTCTATGAGACCTGAGCCTGTGTTGTGGTAGGTCCTGGGACTTCTGTGAACCCAAAATGCACCTGTATTGCAAGGCAATAGTTGGCTGAGAGGTTTTGGTGACTTGCTGAAGAAAAATCTGTGTGAAGACAGTTAAGTACATGTGATTGTAGCCATTGTACAGGCAGTCAGGCCTGTGCTGTTCACTTTGCTGTGGGCCCACAGCTTGACTTGCTTTGTCAATAAAAAGTTTCAGTGCAAAACTTCTTGTTCTGTGTTTTTCTCTCTTGAAGGCAAAGTGCTGGGCAACTTGCAGCTTAACCTTCTTAGCAAATCCAAGGTTTATGAAGACCCAGCTTTGAGTGCCATTTTTCTGCATAACAACTACAACTACATTCTGAAATCTCTGGAGAAGTAAGTGTGTGTCTGAGTGAGTCTCCCTCAAGTCCAAGGCTGATTGGATGGTTTTGGAGCAGAGCTTTGCCTTGAGAGCATTTACTTGCCAGCCTGTCTCATATCTGCTTTTTCTTCCATTCTTGAAACTGCCTCTTTGAAGGTTTTGCAGCATTACCTGAGAGCGGAAGATAAAAGCATTAGGAAATGCCTTAGGTTTTAGAGAATCCTTTGATCTTGAAAGGATTGAGGATGTGGCTTTGGAAAGTAACTCAGAGTTGCTTCTGTCTTCTAGTTTGCACATTTCAAGGAACATTTTATTGTGAAGGGCTGCAAGGAACTTGCTGATGGGGGGTTGAAATGCTGCCATCCTGGGAGCAGCCCAGAGAGCAGCTGGCTCAGGTGCTTCCTCAGGTTTCCTGCTCTTCCAGGTCTGAGCTGATCCAGCTGGTGGCTGTGACACAGAAAACGGCTGAGAGGTCCTACCGGGAGCTCATTGAGCAGCAGATCCAGACCTACCAGCGCAGGTCAGTGACATCCTCTGCCTTTCCCTTGCTTTTGTCACTTTGGGAGCTCCTTGGGAGCCAGTGCTGCTGGAGCAGCAGGAGAGATTCACTTAAGCCAGAAACTTGTCTAAAACCAAAGCAGAGTATTTTTGCTTCCAAGCAAGTAATCTATTTTAGGAAGGGGTCACTGCAGGAAGTTTTGGGGTGTGTATTGTCTGAGTTGGCCTTTGGGTCACAGGTGAAGACAGAGATAATCTGGTAGAGGTTTGAGTAACTCTGCTTCTCTCCCATCTCATTGCACATGCAGCTGGTTGAAGGTGACAGATTACATCTCAGAGAGAAACCTGCCTGTGTTTCAACCAGGAGTGAAGGTGAGAGGATGGACAAAGATGGGCTTGACATGACAGAGGTTGCCAGAAACATCTCCTTTGTCATACTAAAACATTCTGAGAAACCTTCTTTATATCTCATGCCAGTATCACTCTGCAGAGTGAACACTGTGGCTGGCACAAGTGGAGAGCAGCAGTGCCTTCTGCTCTCCCCTGCCCCAGATTCATTTAAGTCTTTTAATATCTGCCTGCAGTCTTGTATCTTCACCTGAGCATATGCCTCTATTTTGGATTTTCAAAACCCTGAGATCTTCCCTTGGAAAGGGCTGGAAGCATGAAGAAGTCTATTTTTGTGTCTGTTCTGGCTGAAAATTATCCTTGTTAAACCTGCTTCAGCTGACTGTAGGCTGTGCTGCGCTTTGCATCTCTCTCCTCACTGCTGTAGGAAAGGGAATCCAAATCCAAGTACTGGATATTGCTTAGGTTGGATGGGGAGTTGTGGGCAAACGTTGGTGTTGGATATTTATTTCTGGAGATTAAATAAGATCTTTTCCCTCCTTGTTGCAGCTCAAGGACAAGGAGAGGCAGATGATAAAGGAGCGCTTTAAGGTAAGGCAGTACTGGATGGTGTCAGAACATCCCCTGGTTGATTGGGACACAGATCTGCCTGAGGAGGAGACCCCTTGGTGATCAGCAGGGGAGGGAAGGAAGGGGCATCAGACTCAGTGGAGATGTGACTGCAGATGAGTTGCTCACTGAGTTTTGCTTTGGACAGGGTTTCAATGACGGGCTGGAGGAGCTGTGTAAGATCCAGAAGGCCTGGGCAATCCCGGACATGGAGCAACGGGACAAAATTCGCCGGGCACAGAAAACTATTGTGAAAGAGACCTATGGTGCCTTCTTGAACAGGTGAGACCTCCTGCAGCACTGTCCTCTCTTCTTTGGGTTTACTGAGGTCTTTGTGGCCTTGCATAGCCTGAGCTAAGTCACTTCTCTATTGTCCTGTCTTAGCTTCTCTACTTTGCATGCTCAGACATCCCCAAGCTGACCTTGAGTAGTTGCAAACATCTGCTGTCACCCTGATTCTTGGTCAGTGAGCACAAAGCCCTGAGCCACCCTGGGCTGTTCATGTAAAATTTGTGAGGCCAGCTGTAACCAGGTCAGTTGCTCTGTACAGGATGCCCTGTAACATTCGAGTGGGATGTGCTGGAGTGGAGCTGATTTGTGACAGAGGAGGGCCCAGTGGGTCTCTGTGCTGTGTTCCAGCTGTTTTGTCACCTGTTTTCTTTTGCAGATATGGCAACGTGCCCTTCACCAAGAACCCTGAGAAGTACATCAAATACCAGGTCGACCAGGTGGGGGAGATGATCGAGAAGCTGTTTGACACATCAGCATAAATTTCCAGCTGTCGTGAACTCTCCAGCTGCCAAGTACAAGCCAGTGCTCTCTCAGCAACCCTTGGGACTCCCTTCCCTTCTCCCCTGCCCCATTGTGGTGGGCAGGGTGTTATACTTGTATTTATCAGATTTATAAACCTGTGGAAACACTAACTCCTGGCTATCTTTGTTCCCCATCCATGGGTTATGGCAAAGTCTGCCCTGTGGGCACCTGTGTTTGCACATCCACCTCACCTGAGTTTGTGTTAATGCCTTGATGTGCAGCAGATATGGGGAATGTATTTAAGAAAACAGAAAGAAAAACACAGCACAAAAAAAAACCCCTAAGGGTCCAGCCCTTCTGTTAAGGGCAGGAGGCTGTGAGTTCCAAATGGTACCACCTGCTTCCCTGATGGATTTTGGGAATCTCAGTTCTGTAGGATCCCAAATTATTTTCACATTGTTAATCTCAGCTGTTGTTCAGTTTAGTGATTCGGGGGCTCAGTGCTGATTCTGGGGTTTGGGGATGCTTGGCAGGCAGTCCAGTCATGTACGGGGATGTTTTATTCCAAAACTGGGATATCAGTGCTCTGTTCCACATGAGGCAGTGGCAGTGGGGTGGTGGCAGGGCCTGGAGCTGTGACAGAGCAGTGGGAAGCAGAGGGAGCTCCATGGTGGCCTGGCTGGGTGCTGCTCCTCATTGACCTGAGGCAGAGCAAGTGTTCCCATATCGATTTCCACTCAGCACCTTCCTCCCATCCCCATTTTTCTGTGTCTCTTGTCTTCCTAAACCTGATGCGTCTCTTCCCTGCAAGCAGCCAAGCCTATTCCCTTTGTTTAAGCCATGGGCATCACGTGGACAGCAAGTGCTGCTCTCCCACGTGCCTTGGAGCAATCCTGGCAGGCTTTGATACGGGAGCTGGACTCTGGCACTTTGCACCGAGGCCTTTCAGAGCGTTGGAGCACCTGTGTTGTATCTGTGGTCTCAGGCCAGGCACTTCCTGCTCCCCCTCCCTCTCTCCTGCTGCCTGCTCCATTGTTTGCCTGGAACAATTGAAGTGCAGGGTTTCCATAGAGCAAGGAGCACTCACAATAGCTGCTGCTTTGCCATTTGGGGCAAATCCATCATTCACCTGAGCAGTGTTTCCAGCAGTGTTTGCTGGTGTCTGATTAGCCCAGCAGTGGAGGAGCTGTTGGATGTTAGAGCCTGGATGAGAGCACAGGCCCTGCTGTGGCAGACCCAGCTGCTTGCCTGGGCTGTGCCTCCTCAGACAGATGTTACTCAGGTAGCTCCTGCCCTTTCTGAACTCCTGACTTCTTCCTCAGCCTGGTGTAGCAAATGCCTGAAAAACAACAGTTGTGCCAGGCTTGTCCAGCCCAGAGCGGGACCATGGTCACACTCAGGGTGTGAGTTCAAGTCTTGCCCACTGCACCTGACTGTTTTTATGGGTCTGACCATGCAGGCTCACAGTGCCAACACGAGAGCCCTCCCTGCAGGGATCTTCCTCCTGCTGTCAAATCTCAAATATCTATGGAAACCTGAGATCTTGTACTTGCTGTTTGTAACCTCTGCCAGCTCCAAGAGCCTCCGGAGGCCGACAGGCGCCGGACAGTGTTTTTATACATAAGCAAAGCTCTGCTGACTTGAGTTTCATGCAGTGTTGAGTCTGTTGGATACACATTCTGACATTCACCAGAAGGAGCTGGATTCCTTCTTTCTGAATCTGTTTCTGCCACTGCAGCAGTCTGATATGAATTTCTTTCTTGAGGAGAGTGCGTGGAGTTCATGCTGAGCTGTAAAACATGTATTATTGCAGCTGATCCCAGGGTGAGGCAATTCACCCGGAACGGTCCCAGGCAAAGCCAGGAGAGGGGAGGGGGAGCTTTGCCTGCAGCATTTCTGCAGCACCTGAGCTTTAATGTGCAGAAGCTGAAATCCTCCCTGAGCTGATGCTTTTGTGCCAACCAAAGCCAAAAGAAAATACACGAGATCATTCAAGGGTCTGGGATGGGGTCACATCCTGTTCTCTAGAGGCTCTGGGAATGCCTCTGCATGGTCCTCACCAAAAGAAGCCTCTCTGCGCTTTGCTGTCAGCCTCTTGCCCCAGGAAAGCTGTAGCAGACAAGGGCTGGGTGGGAGCTGCAGCCAGAGATGGGATACAAAATGTCCTGCTCCCTCCTGGTCACTCCCATTACCAGCACCAGCTGACTGGGTTGTTTCTACCCCAGGGATGCCCTGGCTGCATCTGGAGGAAGGAATGAGGGTAAGAGGCTGCTGGGGGCTGAAAGCTGAGCTTGGTGATGACTCTGCAGTGAGGAGGAGCTGGAGGTGGTGATTCCCAGGTGGGAATCAAGACCCTCATTTCCCCAAGTTAAAGGGAAAGCTGAGCCACCTGGTCCCTGTTTCCTAAATCCAGCCTCCCACACAGCCTGCCTCTAAGTGTTCCCTCACTGTCTGCCTCTCCCCTGCACAGGGAATGACTGTGGGGAGCCAGACCTGCTTTGGGAGCAGCAGCACATTTTCCTGAGCCATCCCTTCCTCAGAGTGGGAGCAGGGGAACCTCGAGGCTGAGCTGGTGTCCAACACTGTGCAGCACCAGGGGAGGGCTCGGTGAGCTCCTTGGCTTTTTATGGTAAGGAATGTGTTTGCAACACATTAATTAAGAGCAGCCAGCACAGTCTAACACTCTCACAGCTGAGCCCTTCACGCCTCTCTGAGAGCTGAGAGGGAAGCCTGGAGTGGTGCTGAGATTGTGGCAAGGGGTCACAGATGGGGCTGAACCCCCTCTGCCTCCCCCTCTGCTTCCCCCAAGGCTCCTGTGGGGTTTAACCCCCTTCCCTCACCTCCCATTCTGCCATGACCCAGGGAACACATCTCTGATTTCCAAGGTTTTGGGGCCAGAGCTCCATTTCTTTGTTGTTTATTTTTTAGTTGCCCAGTGGCCCATGCTGTGCTAGGGTCTGGTGGGGGAGGGGGCCATGCTGTGCCCATGCTGCCTCCTCATACTGGAGGAGGAAATTTGGCAGAGTAACTGTTTGAAAACAAACCTGCAGACCAAAAGAACTTCTCTAAGCTATAAGTCTTCCCTAGTGATAAATCTGAGTGGAAAGCTCACTGGAAAACTCACACTAACTGAGGTTTCAGCCAAGTGTCCCTCATCTCCCTGCCCACTCTTGGGCCTGATGGGAGCTGAGTTTAGCCTATTCATTTTTCACTTCCAGTTAAATATGCTTTTATTAAATTTTAACTGGAATGTGGGGACTTGCAATGCTCTTAATTTAAGATAAAACCTCCCAAGGGAATGGGCTAGGAGCCCATTTCTCTCAGCTAGGATTGTCTTGAGTGCCAGCAGGTCCTGATGCTCTTGTCTTTTCTGCATGGGCCTGATATGCTCTGTTATTTGAGGGGGAAAGTAGCTTCTCCATATGGTTTTGTGTTGGCAGCAGAACCTTGTGTTTGCCCTTGGAGGGCTCATCAAGGCAGGGGCTGGGTATGAGGGCAATGGTTTCCTGCTCAGATGAGCAGGGTCAGTGTCAGATAAGCTGGAGGGACTTTTGTCTCTAATTCTGTATATGCTGTAAACAGTACAGTGATCCAGCAGCTGGCCCAGGCTGCACTCTTACAGTCTGCAGACAAGTGAGAGCCAACTGATGGGTAAGGATCCATAAAATGAGGAGGGGGGTTGGATGTGTCACAACAGAGCTCTGACCTTGTGAAAGCCCTGACCTTGCTGTCTGACCATCACCTCTCTGCTCCTGGAGAGGGTGAGAGCAGCCATGTGAGCCATGGTGCATGTCAGAGGGGATTTGGGGGTGCTGGAGGCAGCAGTGAGGTACAGTCCCCCAGGATGGGAGCTGTGCAGAGCCTGCCCCCAGCCTGCTGTCACCCTTTGTTCACCTGCTGTTCATGGCTGAACAGTGACCAGAAACAAGCAGGTGCCAGTGGTGCCCATGGCCTGGGAGAGGGGCCACAGTGATGCTTTGGGCTGGGAGCTGAGTTAGGAGTGTCCTGGGGTGTGTCTTCAAAGTGGTCATGGGGTGCCTGGGCAGCTCTAGAGCAGCTAGCAGGGTATAAAAAAATCAGCCATGGGCCTGGGAGGCTGTCAGAGGGGCTGGAGTGGAATGGCTGGGGGAGTCAGTGTCTCCTCTGTTGCCCTGAAGGGACAGGGGACACTGCACCCCCATGCCACAGGGACATGTGGCCTTGGGCATGCAGAGGTGGTGGGACAACACCTCCATCCCCAAGGTGAGCTGATAACTGTTCAGGAGAGTGGATTGAGCCCCTCCAGGGTGTGTGGGATCCACTGGAGCCAGATCCTGCGGTTCTCTGAGCAGAGGTGGATGAGGGCAGAAGGAAGATAAGGCTTTTAGCTGTGTTTGTGCAGCTGATTCAATGTTTTCCCTGGCTGTGAAGGGTTGAGGGGGGAGACAAATGCAGAGGTAATTAATGGAGCTGTTTATAAGCTGCTCTCTGTGACTTATGCTGGGAACAGGGCTAGACTAAATATCACCGCTACTGATAGGAGGAGGTGGCCAATTTATGACCCTCTGTGTGAGGAGAGGAAGATCTGGTTATAATAACTTAGCAGGGGAAAAGAAATGGTTTACAGTCAAAAGCTTCTCAAGAAAAAAGGGCAAACACTGGGGCTGGATGAAGGAAGGCTGTGTCAGGACTGGAACCCCAGGGAGAGGCAGGGTCCTGGACAGAAATATCTATCCCAATCCTGGGGAGCTCTGCTGTGGGGGTTCATAACAGTGAAATTTGTGCAGACAGAGGCTCTGGAAGTTTATAGAGACCTGGCCTTCATGGGGCTGTTGGGATACACACCTGGAAATTGCAAGGATGCACAGCACAGCTCATCCCAATTCCCTTGCACTTTTACCACTACCTCTGGCTGTGCTCTGTCACAGGGTTTTCAAAAAGGTGAATTGATCCTATTCCAGTGATGATCTTCTGGTAAAGAAAAGGAAGGTGTTCACTTAAAGCCCTTGGCTGGTGGCAGTCACAGGGCTCAGGCATGTGTTGGAGCCTTTGCAGGGTTATGAAGTGAGGCTGTGAATCACAGCAGCCTCTTGTGGGCAGGTACAGCTGCACTCAGTGGCTGCAGGGCCATTCCTGTGCCGCAGTGCTCCCCCTCCAGGGATGTGCTCGGACATCACCCACATCCTCCATCCCCACTCAGCTCCCCTGCACCCAGCAGGTCCCAGCACCCCCCAGCACCTGCCTCTCCTCCACTGCAGCTGTGGGGCTTCTCAAGGGAGCTGGACACGGCAGGTGGGATGGAGGGGCTTTATTGAGGCTTGCTGGGCACCCCCAGCTCTCACACAGCCCTGGCTGTCCCGCCCAGGGAAGCAGTGTCAGTGCTCTGCTCATCTCCACGAGCACCTCACTTGGTTGAGGTGCTGAGCTGTCCCTAGGCTGTCCAAAGGCATTAAAATCCTCCCCCTACCATGGCTGCGCTTCCCTGGCAAACAACCTCCCTCCTTCCTGGTCCTTGGTGACTTCTGTGCTTTGCTCCTGGATTTTCCTGCCTGAGCTGGGTTTGTGCCCAGCACTGCTCTGGGATGCAGCTCCTGAACCAGGACACAAACAAACCAAGACTTTCCAAATGTCTCTAAAAATGTACATACTATCTCCAGATGCTGTGCTGATTGGAGGGACCAGAGCTTTCCATAGGCTCTGGGTGTAGATGAACAGAGAGTAAGTCCATCTATGGCAGAGGAACAGGTGTTTGCACATGGCAGTGGATTTTTGGGTTTGATCTCTGTTTTCAGCAAGTGCTTCGTGGAAGCAAATCCCATCCTTGGTTGGTTCTTGGCTGAGTCTGTATCAGCAGCATCACTGTTATGATATCTGGATGCATTTAAATGAAAAGGGTTTAACTGGACCCATTTCAACCTAAAATGTAGCTCACCCCCAGGCCTGTGATGCTGCAGGAGACTACAAAGCCATGGGGTGGGAAGAAGTTCTGCTAGCTGACACTGAAGGTGACAGAGGAGCCATCTGCTCTCTGCTGCTGTCCCACCAGCTCTGCCTCCCCCCAGGGCTGTGCAGGGACCCTGCAGCGCGGGGCGGAGCGGCCGGGCAGGGCTTCGCTCAGCTGGGTCACCTCGCTGAGCTCTGCCTCCAGCGTGGTGACCGTGTTGGCAGCCTGGGCCACGTGCACCTTGTGCGCTGCCTTCTTGCGCAGGAGGCAGCTGAAGATCTTCTTGAAGCCCTTGCGGAAGTGTTTGGAGACCAGGGCGTAGACGATGGGGTTCACGCAGGAGTTGGCATAGGAGATGACGTGCGAGAGGATGCGGAGCACGTACGTGGAGTGGTTGAGGGGGAAGTACCCGAACCACACGCAGAGGATGACCAGGTGATGGGGCAGCCAGCAGAGGCAGAACAGGACGGCGACAATGATGATCATCCTGGTGACCTTCCTCTTGGCCTTCTTGGACTCCGACATGTCTTGGAGAGGATCCACGGACCGCCACAGGTAGTGAATTGTCCGCATGTAAGTAAGGCTCAGGATGAGCACGGGGATGACGTAGCTGAAGATGAAGGTGCAGATGTCCATGACCTTGCGCTGGGAGATCTCCCAGATCGGGTGGCAGACGGTCAGGTTGGCCAGCTGGAACTCCTGGTAGTAGCTGAGGTAAGGGCCCGAGAAGATGAAGGAGAGCCCCCAGATGAGGCAGATGGCCAGGAGGGCATTTCTGGGTGTCCTCAGCTCCCTGGAGTGCAGGGGGTATCGTATGGCCAAATACCTGCCCGGGAAAGGGAGAGGGACACAGCTGCAGTCCTGGGGAGAGCATGGAGAGAGCATCTCCAGGAGCAGATTGGAGAGAGGCAGAAATGATTGATTTGAGCTTTCCAGAGCAATTAATCATATAACTGATGCCCTGATGCTTCTTAGAGACCCTGTGCAGCACAAAGGATTGAGGAAAATTCCCTGACCCTGTTCCGTCACACTCCGCTCCCAGCAGTGGTTGTGGGGACAATGGGGATGGTCCCATTCTGTCCCTCCCCTAATCCAGCAGACCCTCGCTTGATCTTCACTGTCTGGCACAAGTGATTGGAGCAGTGAGGATACAAAGGCAGGAGCAAGTCCCCAGACTCAGCATTCCTTGTACTGGCTACACGTGAGAGCACATCACCCTTTCACCTGTAATTAGCTGGTCCCTTAATTGCTCTGAGGCTTGTGCAATCCCTCTCTTGCTCAGCATGTCTGTTCCCTCCTGCTCCGTGAGATATAGGGGGAGAGGCAGCCCCTGGATGTGTTTTAGCTCCCGGGGGTGCTGTCAGCAGCCCCTGCAGTGCTGTGCTGGGATGGCAGGACACATCCAGCCTGGCTCCAGGGCTGCCCAGGGGACTGGCACATATGGACTGTCCACTTCCCATCTCGCAGGTTTTGGGCACTGAGCGGAGCAGCACCAGGAGCTGCCAGCCTCTCGCTTGCTGCAGGGTCATAACTCACCGGCCTTGCAGAGGCAGAGACTGAGGTAAAGCACAGGCAGGAACAACAGGCTTCCCAGCTAAACCCAGCCTGGAACAGGCTGGGATAATCACTGGGACAAGGGACAGCCCTGGGACAGAAAGGGGCTTTTTCTTAATAGAAAGGGAGGGTGGGAAAATCAGTGTCTCAGCTCAAACATGCCAGTGTTTTTCCTCCTCAAGGTCTGCCTGCTTTGCTGGGGGCTGTTGGGAGGGTAGGGGCTCTCTCTGTGCCTCCCAGGAAGAGCCAGAGCTGCACAGCAACTGAGCTTTGCTTCTCTCTCATTTTTAATTCCCACTTCACTGCCGGAGCCTGTGGACAAATCCCAGTCCTAGAGATTCTGGGTCTGAAAGCTTCCTCCAGCTGGGCACTGGGGCTGGGGATCCCCATCCAGCCCTCTGCAGGACCTCGTACTGGGTAGCTGCACTTCCTTGCGCACATCAGCTGGGAAATGCTCCTTGATTCCCCAGGAGATCGCAGCAATCAGGATTTAGCTCCAGGGGATTTTGTCCCCTCTCTGCCCGGGTGGGATCCAGAGAAAGGGGAGCCTCAGGGTGCTGGGAGCCCCCCTCCCCATTCCCTTTCCTACCTGTCGAGGGAGACGGTGGCCAGGGTGAAGCTGCTGGCGTACATGGTGAGGTAGATGAAGAAGTGGACGGCCTTGCACATGAAGGGCCCGAACACCCATCCCTCCAGGGTGTAGATGGTGGCTTGGAAGGGGACGCAGAAGAGGATGAAGCAGAGGTCGGCCACCCCCAGGTTGAGGATGAAGAGGTTGGTTGTGTTCTTCACCTGCCCATTGCGCAGCAGCACGGCCAGGACCAGGCTGTTGCCCACTGTGCCCACGAGGAAGATGACGAGGTACACGAGTGGGATGATCACGGACTCGGGCTGCCAGCCCCCCCCGGAGCCCGCCAGCGAGCCGTTCATGGCCGGGCGTGCACGGACAGCGGCTGGGTGGGGAAGCGTGCGAGGAGAAGGCAGCGGAGGGGCACACAGGGTGAGGGGATGCACAGAGAGATCAGTGAGGAGCGTGCCAGGGATTGCACGGGAAAGGGGGTGCAGGGAGAGCACGCTGGGGAGCACAGAAGGGAGGAAAAGGAAAAGGGGGTGCAGGGAAAGGTCAGTGAGGAGAGCACCAGGGATGCACAGGAAAGAGGCGGACAGGAAATAGAGGTGCAGGGGGGAGTGCAGCAGGGGATGCAGAGGAAAAGGGGGTGCACGGGAGAGGTCAGCAGGGATTGCACGGGAAAGGAGGTGCACAGAGAGCACGCTGGGGAGCACAGAAGGGATGCACGGGAAAAGGGGGTGCAAGGAGACTACAGTGAGGAGCGCACCAAGGACGCACGGGAAGGGGAAGAACGGGAAAAGGGGTGCNNNGCTCCCGCCCGGCTCCGCGCATCGCGCCCCGCGGAGGGGATCCGGACCCCGCTTTGCCCTGGGATGGGGTAAAATGTCAGTCAGTGCTGTAACCCCCCGCGAGAGACTGGGGCAGCCGGGCTGGGCATCCCAAAGGGAGATGGGCACCCCAAGTGAGGCGGCTGCGGGGCCTCGCTTGCGGGGGTTTTCTTATCGCCTCCCCCTTCAGTAGTCAATGGAAGGGGGTTTGTTCAACCCCAGGGGCTGCAGGGCTGTTTTTTAGGAATGGGGGTGCTCTGACTGTGAATGCGCCTACATTGTCCAGCGGACAGCTATATCCTCGCACCAAAACACCCGAGGTGAGCCCCGGTTTACAGGAGAAACTGCGTTTCTCCCCACGGCTGGGAGAGCAGCGTAATTCATTGCAGCGAGAACAAATATTTTTCACGCTGTGTCTTCTTTTCCTGCAAAATTGGCTTTTTGTTCCTGCACGGATGGAAGCCTTGGGACCGGCCGGTGCATTCCGCTCTCCAAGGACTCCTCGTCTGCCCCCACCCCAGGCTGCCTTGCTTTGCTCCTGTGGAGAGAGAAATATTTAACGCATCAATTACTCCTGTAACTAACTCACTCCACAGCTTCTCGGTTCTGTTAATGGGCGTTCAGAGCCGAGCCTGCCGTGCTGGGAGCTCTGGGGACACTCACAGCCCTGTGACTTTGCCACCACAGGACACGGAGCCCTTTTCACCCTCGGCTGCCCACGAGGAGCCCCACAAAACCAGCTCCCGTTTGGACAGGGTGCGTGGAGAAGGGAACAGACCACTTGGGTGTGAGGATGCTCCTTATTCCCGATGACATCCCACAGGGAAAAGCAGGCAATTAGGAGCAGCACAGCGGAAAACCGGCCACCCCAAAGGGCTCAAGGAGCTGCTGAGACACAGAGCACAGCTCTGCCTTCCTCTCCTGATCCCAGACTGGCCACCTGTCCTCAGGGAGCCACTCCCGTGCCACATCCCCAGCCACGACCATGGAAATTGCTGGGACAGCCCGTGGGGAAAGCCTGGCCCTAGGGAGGTTTTACCCTGTGGGAATTGCTCCAGTTCCAGGGAGGTTTCACCCTGAGAGACCTGCCCTGTGTCCTTAGACACCACAGGGCACTGGCATTTGGATGATGGCACTGGTGGAGCTTTGGTCAGCCTGCAGAGAGGCCGGGTCCACCCTTAGGCTGCAGAGTGAGATTATTTAAAAAAAAAAAAAAAAAACAACGAGGGAAAACTCTCAATTTTGGAAATTGGGATATTCTTCTCAAATATCCCAACTTCACCCTGAAACTCCCAAGTAGCAGGATAAAAATAAATAGCAGCAAAATGAATTCTTGTTTTGAGACATAGATGGGTTATTTGGGCAGGGGTGCAGGAGAATGATGCAGATCCCCAAAGGCAAGATCCTCTGCCCAAAATCAATAGGAAAAAACACGTTGTGGGGCTCCCAGCCCCCACAGGCTGCAGGGCTGGCTGGTAGAGGGATGTGAGTGCCTGCAGTCCGTGACTCTGTGGATTTATTCTCTGCAGCGATCTGTGTGACAGCGAAGGCAGCTCAGTCTCACTGCAAGGCTCCCCTCAAGGCTCTGCTCCATGAGGAGCTGCAGGTTTGTGTGGTCCTGCTGTCCCTCTGCCCTGGGGGAGAGCAGAGCCAGCTCTGCAGGAGGAATCCACGCATCCAGCCAAAGGCTGACGGCTTTTTCCTCCCATTTCCAGATTTCAAAGGAATCCAGAGGAGCAGCAAAGCTTTGTGCCAATGTACAAGAAAGGTGGTGTGGTAGAATTGTCCCTGTGCCACACCTGATGGCCATCCTGACACTGGAATAGGTCATTTGGGGTGTTTTTATGGGCAGCTGAGGATGGGTGCTGCCGTGCCAGCCTAACCCAAGTCTGTCTGAACCACCAAGGCTGCAAGAGAGGAGCTGTTGTTTGTAAAATAGGCTTTAATTGCTGTGCCTGCTTAGTTCAGCATCATTCTGGAGCACAGTTTTGTTCAGATAGGAAATGAATCCCTGGGAGATGTATTTGGAGCCCAGTGCAGACAGGAACAATTTAAAATAGTTGCCACAGCAAGCTGCAACTTGAGGACATGGTTGATTTTTATTTCTTTTTTTCCCTTTGAGCTTTCCTGTCTAAGAGAGGAAAGGAGAACTTTCAAATCAAGAATAACAGATCATGGCTGAGCCCTTGGAAGGGGAGAGGACCCAAAGTGCTTCTTGTAGTGTGACAGCAAAGTGC
Organism: Erpornis zantholeuca; assembly: GCA_013400515.1. Classification (NCBI taxonomy): domain Eukaryota; kingdom Metazoa; phylum Chordata; class Aves; order Passeriformes; family Timaliidae; genus Erpornis; species Erpornis zantholeuca. Next base: position 567,415 of record VZTN01000516.1, read on the forward strand.
AGCCAGGCAGGCAGTGCCCAGGGCTTGCAAAGATGGGTCTGGGGGCACGAGCGTGGTGGGAGCAGCTCTCAGAGCAGTTTGTACTTACAAGGACTATGATTATGTAAATATTGTGATTAGGTGCTCAAATAAGTTTGGTGTTTGTCCCGAACATGGGTATTAAAGCCCATGTGCAAAAGGACCTGGTCTGAAGTGCTTACACCATGAATTCGCTCTGGGATTTGGTAAGAGCAGAGTCTCTCCTTTTATCGGGGACACAGCCCCGGGTGGAGGTGGGAGGTTTTTAGTGCTTGGCCTGGGGGAATTTAAACTCCCTCTCCCGAAGGTGCAGCAGCCCACAGGTGTCCGGGGAAGGTGCAAAGGGATGGATGGATGGATGGATGGATGGATGGATGGATGGATGGATGGATGGATGGATGGATGGATGGATGGATGGATGGATGGATGGATGGTTGGATGGAGGGGCTCCCCCGGGACTGCCACAGCAGGAAGGGCATCGCCAGGGGCTGGGCTAGGGGGTTGAGGGGTCAGGGTGGGGGGGATGACCCTGGGGCTGATTTGGAGGTCAGTCGAGGGGAATGAGTGGGACAGGGCTGAAAAAGGCGACCGTGGGAGCTGATTCGGGGGTTGGGAGGGTCAGTTTTGGGGTGGGTGACCCTGGGGGCTGATTTG
>VZTN01000516.1:568390-668347 GCA_013400515.1 Erpornis zantholeuca
CGGCAGCGCGGGGCTCGCGGGGCCCGGGCGGGCAGGGACGGCGGGGACTCGCTGTGGTGCGGCCTCGGGCCCCGTGCAGGAGCGCCCCGGAGATGTGGGCGGTGCTGGCCTGGGCCTGCGGGAGGGTTTGGATAAAACGGGTCAGCCCGGCTTTCCCGAGTTACGGAATTACCTGTGCTGCTTCTCCCTCCGAAGCGCGTGACAGCTGGCGTCAGTCTCCACAGCGGAGTCGTGTGCTGGGCTCTGTGCTTTAGGATAAGAGCAGGTCACCCGTGAACTGCTTGTGGTGATACTGTAGCTCGAAGTGAGCAGTAATAGCTAAAAAAGTCTTTTACCAGGTGCGCTGAGGTGGCAGACTGGCTCCTGCAGATTTAGTGCTTCTAAAATCTCGGCATGTAAAGCTCGTGGAGTTTCTGTAGGTGAAACTTGGACGTGGAACCAGTCCAGCCGCACAGCTGTGATAGAGCTGAGTTTTATCTTCTGGGTCAGAGGAAAGCCCAAGGGAAATCAGGTTGCAGTTTTCCACGTGGCATGTGGCAGGTGTTGTGTAGTCAGTAACTGTTGAGTAAGATGCAGACATAGCAATTGCCCTGGCGATGTTGGGGATGTCTTAAGTCGATGAAAAAAAAAATCAGTGAGATATAAATTCAGCAAGTATCTGTGCAGGATAAAAGAGAGTCTGAAGAAAATCTTGGGTAGACAGCAGGGATGAGGAAGGCTGTGTTGAGACATTGCAGTTTGACTTGGTTGTTCCACAAATACAGAATAATTCAGTGTAATAATTTTTGGTGCAGGTTTTTTAATACTTCAGAGGCTTTCTTTTAGGTGTCGTCCCAAGAAAACAATTTGACAGACACCTGGCATTTTAAATTTTAAATGTTTGGTGGTTTCTTTAGGTACAGTAATAGTGTTTCTTTTGTTGGGGTTGTTGTACAGTCTGGTTTTGTGTTGTGTTTTTTTTTTAAAGGCTTCCTGATAAATCTTAGAAGGGAAATTTTGCGAATATCTATAGCACAGAGATTTCTTGTTTGTGGTGGAGATAATAACCTGTCTTGTAAACTAAATGAAAAACATCAGATTTACTGGAATGCAATATGATTTTATTTGGTAGGAATAAAGGAAGTGCAGGAAATCTGCAAATACACTGAAGGATGCAGAGACTGGATGAAAATGATGGAGTGATGGTGTCCCAGATATTTGTTACAGCAGTGTGCAGCAAGACTAGAAATGTGCTGAAAAGCTGAGAAAAACAGCCCCCTGAGTTATTTCCAAAAGCTCTTTTATGAGGGTCTGTGCTCAGAAGGCACTCGGTGGCAGCTGTGCTGGGGAGGCAGCTGTGATTCTTCTGTTCAGGGTGTTTCTGTCCTTTTCCTGGGAGAGGAGACGTTTCAGGGCAGGAAAGCTCTCTTATCTCAGTTCTGCCTGTGTCACAAGCGTGGCTGGGAAGGCCTTGTAGCCAGGCTGGGCAGTCAGGCGTATTAACCCAGATGGGTGTTTTGGCACAGCTGCTTCTCCCAAAATGAGCTCTGGTGACAGCAGCACTCCCATGGATGTCTGTAGGAGTTGATGCTTGAGGTTTGTCTTGGCCTCTGCTGAGAGTCGGGAGCTCTGGAGTGAGGTGCTTTGGAACCAGCAGCTCTCTCACCTCTCTGTTTTCAGGAGGTTTTGGGGTGCCCCACTGTTGGAATTGTTTAATGGGATCTATGGGGTTCCCTCCTGTTATTTTGGGGTGGAAGGAGGAGCTGGTGCCAGCTGCACTGTGATTGTGCCTTAACATGAGCCACAGTCCTGCAGATCGTGAAGGAGTCGCAGCAGCAGCACGGCCTGAGGCATGGGGACTTCCAGAGGTACAGGTGAGTGTCGGGAGCTGCTCCTGGGGCTTGGCTTCACTTCATTTAAAATGTAACCCACCTGCAGCAGGCAACAAAACCCTTTTGCCAGGTGAATACCCCTGACAGGCTGTTCCACCTGAGGCCATGTGCTGATCTCCCGTGGCTGTACTGTGGCTGTGCAGACTCGCTCTTGCATCTCCACTGCCCATAGGAGCTTGAGTTCACACCTCCCTCATAGTCACTGTACTCCTCCAGAACTCAGTGTTCAATAAACACACATAAAGTAGTTAGTAATGAGAACATCACCCTCATTTTTCAAGATCATGAATAGCTACATGTCTTCTTACCTTGTTTTCTAGTAATTGCTACTTTACAGGTAGTTTTAGAGCTACCATATGTCACACATGGAGTTGTAGTTGCTAAAATGTTGCCTGGCACAGCCTTTAGTATTTTTTTTCTACTCGGATAGGGCAGTAAACAGAAGTAAAGTTGTCCTTTGGCCAAACTGACTGTGGTTGTCTTTTCTTTAGGGGTTATTGCTCCCGCAGGCTGAGGCGGCTCCGCAAAACTCTCAACTTCAAGATGGGCAACAGGCACAAGTTCACTGGGAAGAAAGTAACTGAAGAGATTCTCTCAGACAACAGGTACATGGACTGGATGGAATTGAGAATTCAGTGTTTTACTGAAGAGTTTTTCAGTAATTTTTGTTTCTGGTGGAAAACTGTTCTGTGCAGTATCATCCAAAACATTTCAGAGATGAGTGTTGTTGATATTAATAAAAGTTTGGCTGTAGTGCAGATGCAAGAGACACTGCTCAGATGCAGTGTGATAATCAGTAAATTCCTGTGACATTAAAAAGGAAATGCTTATTCATGTCTGTTGCAAGATAGCCATGGGAATGCTGGTAATGTAAATGGTTGTGGTTGGAGATGCAATCCCTTCTCTTTGAACAGAAATAACTGCATTGCAAACTTTACTTAAAACTTCTAAATTTGACAGAATGCTCTTCTGACAGAGTATGTGGAGAACAGCCAGGATTTTGGGCTCACTTCCCATGTTTTAAGAACACTTGAAATGTCTCCTGTCTCGTCTTGTGGGAAAACAACACATGATGCTGCATTCACCCATGTTGTTAAGAACATATTGAACCAGTTTGAAGAGTGGCCTAAAATGATAAATCCCTTGGCTTTGCAGTGTCTGTGGTGCTACAGAATGATACCAAATTCTTCCTCACCAGGGCAATTACACTTCTAAGTAAGAAACACAGCAGAAGTGCTTAGAACGTTAAGAAATAAAAGCGTCTGCCTCTTACTAACGAGGCTGAACTTCTGCTACCAAACTTTGCAGACCAAATGGCAAAGAACTGGTGGTGATACAACCCTTCTCTGTGTCATTACTCTCCCATGGACCCTCCTGTGCCCTGCAGGTATTTGCTGCTGATCCTGATGGATGCAGAGAGGGCCTGGAGCTATGCCATGCAGCTGAAGCAGGAGGCCAACACGGAGCCCCGCAAGCGCTTCCATTTGCTGTCGCGGCTGCGCAAGGCCGTGAAACACGCCGAGGAGCTGGAGAGGCTCTGTGAGAGCAACAGGGTGGATGCCAAGACAAAGCTGGAAGCTCAGGTAACCACTGATACTTTCATCTTGTTGTACAGCAAAGAATGATCAAGAAACCTTTGGATTTGGGGTGAAGAAATAATTACTGTCTCTCAATAGATAATAAAACTACAAAGAATTGAGGGCGACTAATATGGTGCAACACAGCCTAAGAATGTGCTTATCTACTGTTACCTTTTTGTTAAATGTGCTGAAGTAGCCACGTAGGACACAAGATTTGGGGGTTCACTTCCTGGAAAAGGGAAAACAACTGTTGTGACCTCTTTGAACAAGGGGCTGCAGTGCTGTTCCCAGTTAATTAAACTGCCTTTGTATAGCATATTGCTGGGAAAAAAAAGTTTTCTGACATCAGTGGGCCATTGCATGACAAGCAAGAAATATCTTAGCTTTAATTTCTGAGCAACCTTGTATAGTGGAAGGTGTCCCTGTCCATGGCAGGGGGGTTGGAGCTAGATAATCTTTAAGCTTCCTTCCAACCTGTTCAATTTTGTGATTCCATTCTGTGATTCTATTTTATGATTCTCTGGTTCCTTAGATATGTAGCAGAGTCAGTTAAAGGAGAAAAGGTGGGTAGCTGTAACCTGTCACCCAAATCAGTTGTCTTCTGTGGGAAGCCCAAATGAAAAGGGCAAAGCTTAGTCACTCACTGCAGGAGTCAGAGCAGCCTTCATGCTAAAGGTGGCACTAATTAGGCTGTTGATGGTGGGGAAATGACCTTGCCCTCACTCTCTCTGCAGGCATACATGGCTTATCTCACCGGCATGCTTCGCTTCGAGCACCAGGAGTGGAAGGCAGCAATGGAGGCTTTCAACAAATGCAAGTGAGTCCCTCACTTCACCAGCTTCGTTCAGTAAACAGCGTTGGATCACTTCAGTTATATACAGCAACTCTGCGAGTTGTTTCATTTATTGTGCTTAACCAAGAGGTGCTACTGAAGAAATAGCATCCTCCAGAGCAGAGACACAAACTGTTCCCTTAGGATAGCACCTCACAAGTGACACACACTGCAGGGTTAACATTTGTGCTTTGCTGTAGGACCATCTATGAAAAGCTGGCCAATGCTTTCACAGAAGAACAAGCTGTGCTGTATAACCAGCGTGTGGAGGAGATCTCACCCAACATCCGCTACTGTGCCTACAACATTGGTAAGGGAAGGGGGAGGCCTCATCTGCTCACAGGACAGCAATATTGATTTAGTTAAATCCTGGTCTAAGTGACATTGAGGCCACAGTATTTTGGGCAAATTCTGCACATGTTCTGGGACAGTTTAGCAGTGGAAAAAGGGCCTCATTTCACAACAGCACCTGTGGTTATGTGTAGAAAGGCAGATTAACAGTTCGTGGTAGCTTGCCTGTGAAGTCAGAATGAAATTGCAAGTTTGTCCCTTAATTGACAGTATAAACTCTAATGATTAGTTTTTGTATATGGAAGTAATTTTGAAGTCAAATGGAAATGTGATCTCAATTTGTTAATTGTTCAGGTGACCAGTCTGCCATGAATGAGTTGATGCAGATGAGACTGAGGTCTGGTGGCACTGAAGGTCTTCTTGCAGAAAAACTGGAGGTAATTTATTTGCATGCTTTATCTTGAAATACTCATTATCAATGCACTGAGTAAGAATATTGCTGCAGCAAACCATTCAAGAGCTGAATAGAACAGAAGTGAGCAAGCAAGCCTAGGCTCCATGGGAAACACTTCCCCAAAAAGCCCTTTGATTTCAAAATAGTCAAGTCTAACATGAATTCAGAAGGTTCAGTTTTACATTCCTGTAAGTTCGAGCTCCTAAGCTCAGTGTGTTCTGTGCAGGCACTGATCACCCAGACTCGGGCAAAGCAGGCAGCCACGATGAGCGAGGTGGAGTGGAGAGGGAGAACTGTCCCCGTGAAGATTGACAAAGTGAGGATCTTCCTGCTGGGGCTGGCTGACAACGAGGCAGCGATTGCTCAGGTAATCCAGCAGCCCTTTCCATCCTGCCCTTCTAACCATCCTCTTTCCTTCTGTGCAGTACCTGGAACCTGAACTAAAAGCTTTTAAGTAATCTTCTTTTTCAAACTTGGGGCTGGAAGGCTAATGGTGAAAGCGGGACTATTGATTGTAACCCAAAGCTGAAGTGTCAGCTGGGGATAGCTCTCACAGTCTGCTGAGTGGGGTAGTGTGGGAGATCTGTTCGGAGTATTCCTGCTCCTTGGAACATTCTGTGCTGCCTTTCAGCAGCAGGGTGATAACCATTATTATTAGTACATCACTTAGAAATGAAGATGCCATTTTTAAGAGTAACTGGTTTTGAATTGGTCTTCTAATTTCTTTAAGCATCTTGCTCAAATGCTCTAACTTCAGAGTAGCCAAAATAAAAAAGATATGTATTGACCATGGTTTTTTCAGCCATTTGCCAGATGTAGCAGGTGGTGTGTGATTTATTCCATTCTCTTATTGCCTTGTGGAAATCTTCAAAAGCAGGAAGTGGATTAATAAATGTCAGGATGTAAATCAATTTCACAGGTAATGGTTCTGAAACACTTCGTAGAATGATAGAATATCCTGAGTTGGAAAGGACAAGGATCATCGAAGTCCAGCTCACTGGAACTTGCAGTGGCACATACTATGCACATCTTTAGTATTGTAGTCAAGTTTTCCACATGCAGTTTTTTCCTTGGAAATGGTGACCAGGTGGGGTATCCTGCTTTTCAGTGGCTGCATACACACTCAGAGTTTGAAAAGGTAGTGAAAGGTTCTTCAGTAACAACTGATGCCACTAAAAACAGGATTTCTGCAGCATTAAATTTTTTTTATCACCAGTAAAGTAATAATGATAAATAGAAATACCAATGATAAAACAAAAACCCTACAGAGGGGTAAGGCCAGAGTAGCAGATAGTGGTAAGAAGAGTGTGATTAGGATAAACAGGATGTGGCTGGCTGGGAAACCTGAATGTTACCCACTCTTGCCATACTGTTAGGAGTTGGATGTTGCTGAATGGGTTTGGTTTCAGGAAGCACATAAGCGTGGCCAGCAGGTGGAAGTACAGCTCAGAGTTCAGTGTTCCCTCGTTTCACTTCCATCCTGGCGGCTGACAGTTGGACTTTTTCAGTTTAATTGCTCTCTAAAGCAGTGGCAGAACAGCTGGAATTTGTTCTCATCTTGCTTTGCATTCCTGGGAAGCTCTGACCAAACAGAGGAGTTGAGTGGAGTGGTGAGAGCTGAGCATGCAGCAGCACTATTTACATTCCCAGAGGGCTAAAACTTGCCTTTTTGGCAGCAATTCTGTAGCTGTGTCAGCTGTGATGGGCAGTCCAGCTTTAGCTGAATGAATTGTGCTTCCCGGGATCTTTGGCACCTTTCTGCTCATCTTCACTGAGCTGAAACCCTGACATAACAGCAGTGTTCTGCAGGGTTTAATTAGAAGTAAAACCAGTCTGTTTTGTGTAAAAATGGAGTCTCCCAGTGCAATTATATACTATTGCCTTTGGAGCCTTATTGGTAATGGGAGGAACAGAACAAATAAGCCAACCTGAAACAGGAATCCAGGTTTTAAATTGCTTATGTCAGTCCTTTTGTAGATTTGGAGGTGTGACTTTGAGGCCCATTGGCACTCACCAGGTAGAAGTGACAAGGCTGCAGGGCAGCATGACACAGCTGTGCTCCTACCTGGTATTGCCTCAAGGATTCTGTGCTCATCTCTAGATTGCAGCAGAAATGGGTGGTAATAACTGTCAGAGATGTTACACAGTGGTTTAGACCAAAGGAAAACTGACAACTGAGCACTCCACACTTTTGGAATTGGGTTCAGTGGGATTGGTTTCCGTGAACCCTGTAAGATGAACCTGTGCAGTTCTGTCAGGACAGTTGAATCACCAGCTGTAGCACTTGTACTCTATGATCTGATATCTCCCAAATCAGAACATGTGTATTTATGCATAGAATCAGCTTAAGGAGTTCTTGCTTGGAAAGGAAAGCCTTTGTTTCTTTGCAGGGCCCAGCCCTTGCCCTGTTTGTGCCTGAATGATGATCTGGCCGTGTCTGTTTTCATTTTTGTGCTTACAGTGAAATTGCTGTGCTGCTCTGGGTGAGGTTGAGAATGCAGTCAGACTCGTCTCTGGTTATTCTCAGGAGTCAGTCCCACCTTAAAAATTCTCGCAGCAAATCTTAAATTAAAAACAAAAAAACCCCAAACCCAAAAAACCGCCTTCATCACAGGATACCTGAGGCTTTGTGAGGGAGTAAAAATAACAGTCCTGATTGGGTTTGCAAATGTGGGAAGTGGAGAGGCAGAGACTGTAGAGCTGTACAGAAGATAAACAAGTGAGCATGTTTTTAGACAGTTTTTTGTTCATTTGGACAATTGCAAATTCATTGCAGCAAAGCTCATTTTACACTGTTACGTGACATGGGAGTGGTAGAACATGATGCTGGTGCTCTTGAATCCTCTTTCAATCACTGAGCTTGAGGTTTGCTTCTGAGTAGTTTTTTCTTACTGGATCAGCGAGAGTCTTGCAATCCCCACCTGGTTTCCTTCTCAGCATCTGAATGAAGGCTGAGTTTGGGTTTGGGAGCTTGTTTAATTGGGTACATGATATGCCAGTAAATTAGGCAGAGATCAGGCTTCAACTTGTTTTTTAAAAGTTGTTTTCAAGTTCTGGTTTTGGGGCAGAAGGCCAAAAGCTGCTTCAATTTTTTTTTTAACAAAACTTATGGTGACAGCAGAAAAGCACTCGGTCACTCCTGCTGCTAAAATACAGGGTTACTGAAAAAAGTGCTTCAAACAAGCCACTGTGAGCATTGCTAGAGTGGGAGTGGAGGAAAGATAATCATCTGCATGTTCTTACCACATGGGAAAAATTAAATCAGCATAACAAGAGCTGTCTGCATTGGTAGTTTGCCAGTTCAGGACTGCTCACCTCTTCTGTTGCTGGGCCTTTCCCACAGTGCAGTCCAGCCTCAGCTCAGGGAGCAGTGCAGGTCCCATCCAGTGAGGGAAGGGAGTTGCTGGGAAGGAAGGTGGCTGGTGCAGGAATGAGGCCGTGAGCTGTGTCTGCTCACTGCTGCTAAATTCTCAGCACCGACCCCATTCCCCACCATTTCTGGCAGATTTCCCCCAAGAATGTGTTGCAGGCAGGCACAGATTGGAGTCCTAACTACCCATGGACCTTAAAGACATAATTTGGGAGTCTCTTTTGTCTAATCTCCTCTGTTTCTTCATGCATCATATAAAAATTTCTGATTTCTAATCTGTCTTGAATCTCCTTTGCTCTTAGGCAGAAAATGAGGAGACAAAGGAACGTTTGTTTGAGTCTTTACTCAGTGAGTGCAGAGATGCCATTCAGGCTGTTCGGGAAGAATTGAAACCAGACCAGGTAAGCAGCAAACATCAGTTTCTACTTCCAATGACACAGTGTTTCCTTGGGGCTGATTTAGTGTTAAACTTCCTGGGATTTCTTCAATAAAGAGCTGCAAAATTTGAATTTATTCTCTTCAGAACTGGAGTGAGGGAATAGCAGTGTAGAAGCCCTCCCTCTCTTGCCTGGAAGTCTTAGAGCTTCCATGGTTTGCCCCTTGAGTTCTTCTGTGTTTTTCATCCCTTGGCTGCCACTTTGAAGTAAATCATGCAGTGTTTTGTCTCCAATGCCCACAGAAGCAGCGAGAACACTCTCTGGAAAATGATTCTGGCAAGGTGTCCAACATCCAGTACTTACACAGGTAATAGGCAAACATTGCTGCCAGTGCTAGTGCGAAGAAGCCATGTTCTTATGTCAAGATTTTATTTTGTTTGGTTTTGTTTTATGGGAGTTTTGTTCTGGGCCTCTGGGATCCCAAAGGATGACTGTATAGATAAGGATCTGATTCGGGCAGCTTTGTAAACGTTTTACTCCAGACTCTCACGTTGACCTTACAGATGTTTTTCTGCCACCAGAACGCAGAGTAATGTCTGAGTAGCTCTGACAGTGCTGATGGGATTTCTCTCTTTTTTGGCAGTTATTTGACCTACATCAAGCTGTCCACGGCCATCAAGCGCAACGAGAGCATGGCCAAGTCCCTGCAGAAGGCCCTGCTGCAGCAGCAGCGCTCCGATGAGGATGGCAAGCGCTCGCCACGGCCGCAGGACCTCATCCGCCTCTACGACATCATCCTGCAGGTAGTGCTGAAAAAACACATCCAGCTCTCCAGTCTAACCAGAGAACTTTAGTACAAAAGGTTATTGTAGAAACACAGCAGTGCAAGTGAATACCATGAAGTCTGAAGAGCAGCTGAGTACCTTCAAGTACCTCAAAGATGTCCAACATCTGCATGAAACACAAAACACCTCTTTTAGTTGTGAGCAGAACCTGCTGCTTGAATGGGTGTCCTTTGTTGTGCACTCTAAAACAGTTCTATAATAGTCTTTCTGACTACTGTGCAGCACCCTTAGAGCTGCCTTAGTTTCTGCTGGCCAGAGAAAGTAGCAGCTAAAACTACTTGTTCTTCATAAGCAAGTTCTCAGTTTGTCCCATAATTTTGCAGTTAACTGAGGGAGCCTGTTGCTGAAGCAGTTGTGAATGGGAGAGGGAAATGCCTTATTGAAAGAATTATTAGTTCATGGGAAATCTAAGGAGTCTTTGTCCTAATTCCTGTTTGTGTCAGGAATTCTGTCCTGAGGGCAGCTTGCACAAGTTTCAATGAGAGTCCTTCACAAGGTTAGAAAAGTGATAATTAGAAAACTGGAAACTATTTCCCTGGGAGTGTTCTGTTGACTTGTCAGAAGGGGCAGCTTTCTCTTAGACCAGCAGATTCCAGAGTAAGGCAATTCCTGCATTTGTTATTCCAACTCTCTTTTGCACAGAACCTTGTGGAACTGACACAACTTCCTGGCCTAGAAGAGGACAAGAACTTCCAAAAAGAGATTGGATTGAAGACGCTCGTGTACAAAGCTTACAGGTGACTGAGAAACAGCCAGGTTTTCTCCAGCACACATGACACCTTCCAAGGTTGTCATTCCAAAGCTCTGTGTGCTCTGCAGGCCTTTGATGCCGTTTCCTCTATCCTTTGGTTCCTAAAGGGAAACTGCCCACTGCTACTTAAGGATATCTCCTGTTGTTAGTCGTTTCAGTTGGCAAAAGGTATGGATAACGAACACTTCAGGATTGCACTCTTGACTGTTGCAGGTGTTTCTTCATTGCCCAGTCTTATGTCCTGGTAAAGAAATGGAGTGAAGCCCTTGTGTTGTATGAGCGGGTGCTGAAATATGCCCGCGAGGTTCAGTCGGGAGCTGGAGCTCACAGGAACAGCTTGAAGGTACGAACCCAGTCCTGAAGCTGGAGTTTATGAAGCAGCTCTGTCCCACTATTTATTGTTAATTAGGTGCCAGGTCGTAACAATTCAAGACTGATCTTTAAGTAGGGAGAAGGGTAATATTCATTATAGCAGACACTTTCTAGGGACATGGGAACACTACACCTGGCTGCTCAATTGGAGGAGGGATGGACTTGCACCAGCTCCAGAACAGTACCTGTGCATTTTCTCTTCCAGAACTTCTGTAGTGCCTGAAGCACAATGCTGTAGCTTTTCCGCTTCTGAGAAAGCTTATCAACACTAGGAGTTAATTTCTTAGTTCTTACTTTGTCTGGTGTCTTGGGGTGATTAGACATCAAAAATCTGCGAGGCAAACCATCTTAGACTGGCACATTGCAGGCTCTCAAATAATTTTCTTTAATGCTCTAGGAGCTGCCTGATGTTCAGGATCTCATCACTCAAGTCAATGCAGAGAAATACTCCTTGCAAGCAGCAGCTATATTAGGTGAGTAGCACAGCTATACTAGAACTCTGCTCTAGTGTATCTTGACTAAAGCTCCTGCAGCTGTTTCATTCCTTTTATTTCATTTCTGAAGTTCCAAATGTTTTTTCACTTCACTCTAATTCATGCAGGCTCTGGAAAACTGTGTTTCCCCCAGTTCTAGCTGCCTGTAGTTGTGTGTAGTGCAGGTAGGCAGGCAGTGACTGGACATTGGCATCTTGCTCCCTGCCCAGAGATGAACCCTTCCTGGGGATGTGCACCCGTTTTGGGAACCTGCACAGAAGTGTTTCATTTTTTTGCTGCAAACACTTTGGCCTTACCTCATCCCAGTTTTGCCTGGCTGGGAGAACTGCTGAGAAGAGGGAGGGCAGCAATGTTCTCTTTCAGTGTCAGCCTGGTCAGCAGAACTTTTGGGGATGGATGAACTTTGTGATTTCTTGGGCTGCTCTTTTTGCTGTGCCTGCTGCTGGAAATCCAGGACAAGGAGTGTGTTGTCTCCTTTATTGCCTTAATATTACCTTAACAGACCCCCTCGGGGTGTTCTCATCATCTTCTGCTGTGTGCTTCACTCAAAGACTGTGCTGTTTTCCAGAGCTTCTCTTGACAGAGTGAAGGAGAAGCTCCATCACTGCAAGGCTGTTGGCTGTAGATGAGAGTGTGTGGTCCTTACTCTAGAAATCAAGTTCATTCTGCTGAAAATACTGTTTTGTGCATCCCAGAGAGCAAGGATCATGGCTAAGTCTGGAGCACAGCTTTTTCCTGAGACAATCTTACTTTACACCAGGGTCAGTGCTGCTATTCTTACCCCCTTTTGTTCAATTTTGCAGATGCAAATGATCCTCATGAGACTGAGTCTCCATCTCAGGTCAAGGACGGCAAGGTAAGAGCCAAGAGCTCAGGCAAATTTCAGCTGTGCTCTTAATGAACATCACCTTTATCCTGTTACCTGAGTGTCTCTCACAACTCAAGAAATGTCACATTGATCAGGATTTGGTCATGACTGGTGTATTTAGGAGATTTTACTAGGCTTGGTGCTGAAGGTACCTGACACAGTGGGGTAGGAGCTGGTAGAGTCCAGTAGGAGGTAGGTAGCTGCTTCCAGTGTGGCAGCTTGCTTTATTTAGCTTTCTCTCTGCACTTGGAAGGGTTTTCCAGAGATCCTGCAGTGTCGTGGTTTGAACTGGCTAAGTGCCAGACCCCATGAAATCTGGTTTTTTTCATAAGGGGAAATATGATTATATTGAGGAAAACAAAAATCTGCGAGGCAAACCAGGTTCAAATTTAAAGTTACTATATAAAGAAAAGTTTATTGTTAACAGGATTAAAAGTAAAAACAGAAGTAATAAGAAATTATAACAAAGGCTCTTTTCCTCCAGCACCTCTGCCTTTTACCCCACTCGCATAAAGGATAACAACACAGGATTTTGGTCAGTGTACAGTTCTTAAAAGTCTCTTTCTTAGAGAAAAAAACTTAGAAAAGGGGTTTTCTTCTGCTATGCCATGGGAATCCTTCACAACTCAGTAGTCCACCTGGAAAACCATCTACTGAAGTTAAAAAGAAATATCTCTCCCTTGAAAATTCCACAATTCAATCATGGGCTATCACAGGGGGTTACAAGTCTTTTTAAAGGTGAATTATTCTAGCCTAAACACAAAGGCTCTCTGCTTCCAAATCTCCAAAAGCCTCTTCACAACTATATAGCCTGTCATAGGCATATTCGTATTCTCACAGGCTTGAATTTTTCATCTTCCCCTACTTGAGATGACTGAAGGAGCTCTCCCGCAGCTGGCTAGAAGGGTTTTAAGTTCCGCGCCGAAGCGCCTCCGCCCTATTTTCCCTCCGCCATCTTTAGCTTCGTCCCACTCACTCTGTTTCTCAGACCTCGCCGCCGCCATGCTCTCCTTCTCGGGCTGCGCTGAAGCCTTTTCGGTTTAGTGCGAGCCGTGCTGGCTGCTGGGGATCTGCGCCGGCTCCCGCAGGGGAGGAGGGGAGTCGCGGCTACCTCAGATCTCATCTCGGCCGCGCAGTCCCGGCTCAGTTAAGAGTTCTCTGGCCGTGCGGCTACTCACGGTGCTGGGGTGGCTTCCCAGCAGCTTGGCCCAGCGCCGGGAGGTCCCAGAGGGGGCTCGGGGGAAGGGGAAGGGGCCAGGGCCGGAGCCCTCGGAGCCCTCTCCCACCTCCCTGCGGGAGGGCTGGCGCAGAAAAACCTTCCCGCCCTTGTGTGCCAATATGCAAATTTCGGGAAGCTCATTGGCTCAGCAGCCTGTCCATCAATTCAGTTGGACCTATGGCTGTGCGCTCGTGGGTGGTAAATGGCGGCCAAGCATGGCCGTCTCTGTCTCATTGCTGCCCAGTGCTCGTTTGACCCTTCTGGTGTGACTGGAGTTTAATTCGTGTCCCTGCCTCGGTCTCTTGCAGCCACTCTCGGAACGGTTTGAGACTTTCTGCCTGGATCCTTCCCTGGTCAGCAAGCAAGTCAGCCTCGTGCACTTCCCCCCGGGATTCCAGCCCATTCCATGCAAACCCTTGTTCTTTGACCTGGCCCTTAACCATGTTGCTTTCCCACCTCTGGAGGACAAGGTGGAGCAGAAGGCCAAGAGTGGCCTCACAGGATATATAAAGGGCATTTTTGGATTCAAAAGTTAACCAGGACCCCCAGAGGAACAGAGGTTTTATTCTGTATTGAAGTCAAAGCTCCAAGAGGTTCTAGGACACAAATACCTGCACCTGAAACCAACAGAGGGAAGTTTGACCATCTTCTTCCCTGTGTCCTGTGTTTATGTCTCTGCACACACATTCTCTCCCAGTGTATTAAAGACAAACAATTACTCAGAAACAAACAAACACTATAAATAGCTGAAAATAACCTGGAGCACAGAGAAATTCCTTTCTGCTTGGAGAAGTTTTGTGATCAGTGGCCTGTTCAGGGCTGGTACGCATCTACTTACCATGGGCCCAGGCATAGATACAATTTGATTCCTCCCTCTGCTCCATTATTTGACACTATAATTTGGTATTTTGATCTAGAAACTGGGGTGTAATTGGGAAACAGAGGCAGAGGTAGATGCAGAGCTAAACCAGCAAGGTGAGGCTCCCACACAAAGGCTGTAGCCAATAGTAGCCAAGGGGGTAACTTCTTCCCTTTCAATTCCCAGAAATCTCTATATGAATGTAACATTCAGAAATGACAAAATAGAGCCTCTTTCCTTATCAATAAGGATGGCAAATGTCAAATGTTGATGGTTACTCCTGCTGTGGTGGTGAATTTGTGCTCTGCACCAATAGCGCCCTTCTTTAATTCATACACACACTTCGTTAAATACCTAAATACAGTATAGAACCTATTCCTAAAAGGATTTTCCTGGGAAAATAGCTTCATGGGTGGCTTTAGAAATAGCTACTTGCTCTTCTTGGGAAGTTGGGTCTCTTGATGTTTGTTTCGTCTCTGATCTAAACCTTGCCTGAAAACAAGATGATCTTTTTCTGGAGTTCATCTGTTGCTTTGTTTCTTGTCCCTGGTCAGTAGCTACACCTGAAATGAGGGATAAGGAACAGGAGACCAGTAGTTTTGTGAGTGATAATTCATCTCTGTCATGCCAGACAGCTTTTTTTATAAAGCACCCAGGTGCCACGGGGATGGGCACTTTGAAAGTGCAGATAATTTCATAATTGTGATCACTTCAACAGGAAAAAAATCCCACTGCACGTGGGCAGAACTGTTCCTAAATAAAGCATTTGGAAGTTTCCACCAGCATTGTGTGGGTTTTCACTCATCCTGTAGCTGGCAGGCAAAGCAACAGTTTGTTCTTGTTGTCTGGACTTGGTGTTTTTTCTCCTTTTGTAGACATTGGAGTTAAGGTTGGCAACAGAAGGACCATTATGAATGATTATAGAGTTTTGTTGTAACGGGAATTTTCATTGCAAAGTGCATGTCAGATGAATGGGGGGAATTAACAATTCCCATTATTTTATTATGAATGTTCACATTGTTCCAAGTTGATCTGATTTGTGAACTCTCGAAGTACAGAAGGATGCTGTACTTTAGAGAGGACTCTGCTCAGAAAGAGGTGGGAGGAGGAACTTCTTGTTTGTGTTTAATTTTTGCAACGTGGAAACAAACTGGGTGTTTCTGGTGTTGTGGCCAATTCCCCTTGCCTCTGGATTCCAGGAGCATTTTACAAGGGAAAGGGAAGTGTACAGGTGAAAGAAACATGGAAGACTTTATTCATCAGATGGCAGTTTCTACAGAAAATTTGGTCTTGGCTGGCAGATTTCCCTTTAAAGCCCATTTCCTCTCAGACAAGGAGCAGCCCACAATGACCAGGCTCACCTGGTCCCTGTGTCCAGCTGAGCTGCTCTTCTCAGCTTTTGGATTGAATCACAGAAGTGGTGTCCTTCAGTTTGCACCAAACTGCTTTCCTTCCACAGACTTGAGTGGTGCCTGGATTGATTCCAGGGAAACTCCTACTGTGGCCACTTTCTAGTTACACTTACAAAAACCCAAGAGCAGTTGGCCTCTTTCTGCCAAACGTCTTTTGACAGATAACTGATGAGTTGAATGCAGATAAGAAGTTTGAAAACAATAAAGTTTTATTCCTGGCCTCTGAGGCGTGTAGTTTGTATTAGGAACACTGAGCACTCTTTGCCTCCCAAGCACTCAGAGGATTGAGGTCACACCGTTACCTGGAGCTACTGCACCCCTGGGGAATGGCCACTTAGCGCTGGAGGAGGATCTTCTGCCCCAAGGCTCAGATAACACCGCTCCGAGGTGACTTGGCTGGTTTGTTTTGGTGTAATGTTAGTGGAAATTGAATGGAGTGGGGTTTGTGACCAGTGGTGTGGCTTAAATCGTGGAAGGTGCTGATGAGGCTCAGGAGAAGAAAGCTAAAAAAAAGGAAAAAGTTGTTGAAGCCACCTGTGTGCTGCAGAGCAGACCAGACTCACAGAGCATACTGAGGCTGTCGGCCCTGCAGTGGAGCCTGGGCTGGCACAGGTGAGGCTCAGGCAGCTGCAGGGGGACAGGCCAGGCAGGTGAAGTGTCTGATGTGCAGAACAAACCAATTCCCCCAGGTGTGCCCAGGTGTTGGGCCTGGGACAGCCGGGGCAAGGTGCAGAGCACTGGCTTTTGAGGCTTGGAAACTTCCTTACTGCACTGCTCTCTCATCGTTGTTCCTTTAAAGTGCTTGCTCTCTTTCCATGAATTAATTGGCAAGGAGGCTGCGTGATTGCCCTGAAAACAAGAAACTCCAGCAGAATGGTCAGGAGGATTGCTTTCAATCACCTTTTCCTATGGAGTATCTTTGGGATTAGCATTGGAATTTTAATTACAGACTGACCTAGCCGTGCCTGGTACCATTGCATCTATTAAACTAGGAATGAGATGTTCATTGTGGCCCTCACCCAACCACCAGTGAAAGACCTGTGTCTGAGCAATGCCATGCACTCCGAGGGGTCTGGGGACAGCGGATGGGTCTCGAGGGGCTCATGGGGGACAGAAGTGAAGTGAAGTGAAGTGCAAGCGCTGCAGTGAAAGAACTGAAAGGTGGCATGTGGGATTGTAACAGTCTGGCCTGGGAGCTTCTAAATAAGTATCTGCCTCCTTTAAAACAAGGAGTTGGGGGTATTTTAAACAAGGAATTGTGTTGCTAGAAAATTGTTGTCTAATCCAAGCTACTCCAGCTATGGGACATCCCAGGTGGGCACTCCCAGGAGTTCTCTGGGGCATTTGTGGCTGTGGCTCTTGAGCAGCAGGTTGTAGGTTTGGCTGGCAGGTGCTGAACTGAGGTGTGGGAAGTCCCTGTACAACTGCAGGGGGAGTAGAACTCATTCTTGGGAGAAAATGCATCTGCTGAGGGATTTCTGTGTTCCCTCACAGCTCTTGTACACTGCCCTGTCAGCACAGGTACCCCGTGGGCTGCAGCCGGGCTGTAAATGAGGTGTTTGCTCACTTAAGGAGTGATTTGGTGTGATACTGACTCTCTGTGGCTGCTCCTCTTTCTTCAGGATGGGATTGTTTCCGAACCAGAACAGCCGGAGGTTGGTTTTGCTGCCAAGGAAAAGCCCCTTGTGACCCGGGTGCGAGGGATGCGTGGTGGGGATGCCGGCAGAGCGGGGCTGGGAGCCGCCGCTGTGCTGGGGCTGTCCTGAACTGCGGCAGGAGCAGCACCAGCTCTCCCGGCCGCTCTGCCTTCTCCTCCCTCCCCTGCTCCGGGCTGAGGAAGTGCTGGAACCGCAGCTGCCCGTCCAGCCGAGCTCAGAAGCGGGGGTCACTGCCCGAGTCCCTCTCCTTCCCGGGACCTGCCCCTTCAGCCCCGGCACTCGCGGGGCTCGGTGGCTTCACCGGGAGCTGATCCCGCAGAGCTCCAGGGAGAGGCACCTACACCCGAGGTTCGTGCGGGGCTCTGGCGTCTGGGGCTCACCCAAACCACGCCGAGGGTGAGCAGGTTTGAGAAATGCAGCCCATCCCTGCCCTTCTCCCTTTGGGCGAGGTTTCCTGGGCCTGACTGTGCTGCTTTGTGCCTGAGCAGAGGCTCGGTCCTGCAAAGGCACTGCGTGACAGCCAAGCTGTCACTTGGCTCTTGGGGAAGCGGATCACGGTGGGATTTGGGTGGGGACAAAGCAGCGAAGTCCTTGTTCGGGTGCATCCACCCCCGGAGTGTGCTCACCCTCTGTGTTTGCCTTGTGGATTTATTTTGTGACCAACAGCGCCTTGCTCAGCGCTAGTGCTCCATTTTCAGCGTTCGGTTTAGAGCTGAGCCCAAGTGCGAACTCCGTGTGGGAGGGAGGAGGCTGTGTCCGTCCCCAGCCCTTCCCTGCGCTGCTGCGAGGGACCTGCGGTGAAATCCTTCCCACCTCTGGCCTAAAAAGCAGTAATGGCTCAGAGGGGGAAGTTTGAAACCACTTTCAAAGGGTGTTATTTACATGTCTGTTATGCAGCTTTCGTGTTCCTCAGTGCCATCCGTTCAAATCCAGACCCAGGTCCGAGCATGCATTTGGCATTTCCATGCACTGCCACACGTTGGGATCTTCCTCAAACTCCTCCATTGCTGAGCACCTGAGGTGCTGGAGTTATTAAAGTCAAAATTCTTGCTCTGGAAATGATCTTGTCCCTGTCTCTCTGGGCTGCAGGATGTTGCTGGCCGTGCACAGCACAGACACGGCGCTTTGCCCCAGGCTCACACGCTGTGCATGAGGATTAGTGACTCCCATCCCTGCCCGTGGTCAGTCCAGGGAGCAATGCCGGTGCCCGAATGACTAAAGAGCAGCATCAAAGCCTCTGAATTACCTTCAGTGCTTGCCTTTTTCCACAGAAGCAAGAGAACGTCTAATTTTCTCAGAGCATCAAATTAAGTCAGGGAAGGTGAGGTCTGGCCACGCAGAATTAGCTGTGGCAGACACATTCATCCTGCTCTGGTCCCTGCCTGTGACACAGAAGCACTTGATGCTGAATCAGGCAACAGCAGCTCAAAATTGGAGCTTTGCAGGAGGTTTATGTGTGATTGAAAAGCATTTGGGGCTCTGGGCTGGAGTCCCCTTGGCTCAAATGTTCTTGGCTGCTGCACCCTCCATCCTCACACCTGGGAGGTGTTTTGCAGGGGCTGTCATGGTTCTGTCCCCTGCCTAATTCACTCAGGAGGGGTTTGTCTCCTCTCCCTGATAGCCCTGTGGTGCAAACAGAGGCCTCCCAGGTTGATTTGGTTGGGGTTGGTTTGGTTTGGTTGGTGTCTGAAAGCATGATCCTTCCTAGCTGGTGTGAGCATCCTCCTTCCTAAGGGCCTCTAAGGTCTTGCCAGATGGGATTCTCCAGCCTGGGCCCCTCCTCTTTGAATGCTGCTGCTTCAGTCAGCTCTTTGTGTTGAGGCTGTTCTCCCAAGCAGGAATATCTGTGAGCTGTTCCAGTTGGCCACCGCCTGCAGTTCACCATCCTGCAGGTATTTTGCACATTGCAGGGCCTTTGCCTTGCACCTGAGTGTGGAGAGCAAACCTGCCCTCGTGTTTAACTTTCCCTCATCCCAACACGGGCTGGTTGCCTGGTGCTTTATCCCAGCATTTGCAGGGGATGGTCCCTTCTCCAGGGCACTCCTGTTTGGGCAAAGCAGCTTTGACAGAAACACTCCAAAAGCTCTGATCTCCCACCCTGATTCCTGGGTTCCTTCTCCAGCTGTGCCATGTGTGTGAAGGCTGCCTCTCCAGGCAGGTGTTTAATTACCTCACCGCCTCGTTAATGATCTAGGACACATCTTGTTCAGATCCAATCGCTCTGTTTGGGAGCAGCTCCCTTCAGCCGTGTCACCGGATAATAAAGCCAAATTTGCAGGCTGCATCTTGTAAGTTATAAGCAAGTTTTCCAGACAAAGTGTCCTGAGAATCTGCCATTAGTGAATTTATTTAGTGCTATTATAGCCTTGCCAATCCTCTGGGGAGAGGAAAATTAGGCTAACGCGTTAACTGCTGCAGGGAATTGCCCTGATGTCCTGCTCGTTAGCTCTGGGGCTTGAACTCAGAAGGAGCTGCGGGATGCAGGAATGAGGCTGAAGAGGCCGTGGGGTGGGAAGCAGGCAGATCCTTTTGATGTCTGAAGGGTCTAGAGATGAGTAGTCCACAACAGCCCTGGGACTGGGCTGTTAAGGAGATGGCGTGGTGGGAATGTCCTCTGTATTTAGAGAGGAGCAGGACAAGGCCCATTTGTGCCATGCTGGGTTGGGCCACCTCTGGTTTCTGGGGAAAGATCCCTTGGAGTGAGCTGGCTCTGCATCCAGAGCCCCCAACCTCTGCAGATCCTTCATGGTGCTGAGCCTGCCCCAACCTGGGATGGGTTTTAATGGGTCTTAATTCCACCTGCAGGCAGAAGAAGTCCTGGGGCGTTTGCACTTCCCCTCTGCTTATCAGCTGGCAAAGGTAAGGCAAAGCAAAACAAGGTTTGAGGACCCAGTAATTTTAGACTCCAGAAAATCAAGTATATTATTTTCCCAGTGGTGAAGCAATTTTTTCAACTAGACTGTTCTGAGGCTGTGGAGATTCACTTTGGCTTGTATGAAAACTGCTCCACAAGGGGGAAAAAGAGCTGGAGTGGGAATTATATGAAAAGGTGCCATCCTTGGTCTCTGTAGGCCAAACAGAGGCTGATGTGCGTGTGGGACCAGGCTCTGATTCCTCCCAAGGTGGTGTCTGGGGACCCTGATTTCATGTTCTACTGTCCTCCATGGCTTTGGGGACACTCAGAAGGGTTTCCCTGTGGCTGAGGTCAGCTCAAGTGTTACAGGCTTAGTCTCCAGTTGCAAAGACCAGGTATCCTTTGTAAGTCTTGGCCTGGGCTGCCTGTACCTGCTGGTGCTGTTGCCAAACCAGCAGCATCTCCACAGAGCACAGCATCCCCCATGGATGCAGAGGGCTCCCTGGGTATGTGGTGGTGGGTGATGCTGGCAAGATGGGCCCTTGGTTTTATTTGGGGTAAATATAGGTCATCATGAGCAGGGGCTTTGCAGGGTGAGGGGATGCACAAACTGCTTTTCCAGAGGTGTTTTATGAACAGCTCCAGGCTGTTTCCAGGTGCCAAACAATTGGAGTCCAAGCCCCAACCACCCTTTGCATCTGTGCTCACTGGTTGTTCCTGTGTTTCTCTTTCTACTTCCTAATGGTTCAGTTTGTTATCAGGGTCTTCCCTTGCTCTGCTGTGACACTCACTACTCTAAAGAGTAATTTGGGACCTTAAAAGTGGAGTTTCCCCTGCAGTGTCTGGCCAGGAGCAGTTCTGGGTGGTGTGATGACATGAGAGGTTTGATTTTGTTGCATCACTTCCCAGGGGGATGATTTCAAGAATGAAGAAGTTCAAAAGCAAGGAGGTGAAGTGGAAAGATAACTGATCCGAAGGAATGGTGCTCAGTGGGTGTTCAGGAGGGGAGAGGCACAGGGGAGGCAAGTTTGTTGTCATCCAGGAAGGCAAATGGTCCTCACAGGTAACAGTAAATCATTTATGGGCTGTGTTCACCTGCCATCTCCTCTGTAAAATCCTATCAGAGAGGCCAAGCTGATAATGAAGTCACGTCATCCTCCAGCCTCTGCCAACCTCTTATGAAAGGTTAGCCCAGGATGGCTCCTGAAATCTTCCTGCCCTGAAATGTTACCTGCTCACCAAGGTCCTCTAGGCAGCTGTGCCTGCTATCTGTCCCTGCAGGCGACTGCTCAGCTGTGTGAGCAGCAAGAGGCAGCTGCTGGTGGTGTGACTGCCCTGTAAAAACAGGCATCTGTGTCCTGGCACAGCTCCAGGCCACAGGGATAAACCCTGTTCTGGAAAAGGAACTATTACAGTGTGACTTCCCAATACCACCTCCTGTTGTGTCTGGAGCCCTGCAGGAGCAGCCAGCCCCAGGTCTATTCCCCCAGGAGATGTGTCTCAGCCCCCAAACAGAGCTGGAGCCCAGCTGGGAATGTGCCTGGGCAAGGCACAACCTGCTCAGGGATTGCTTCTGCCTCTGGATCAGCATTTCCACGCTGGAATAACTGGGATGAAACGAAGGCTGCCCACCCCTGACCCATCTCCCACGGGGACAGCAGCTCTGCCAGCTGTGCCAGGAGGGAGCTTAGTCTCCATTGCAGCATGGAGTGATCCTGTTGGAGATGGAGCTGGGTGGGGGCTGCCTGACTGGAGTGGTTTGGAGATGGGGACCCTTGGCAGTGCTGTTGGGATGGTCTCCTCACAGACCTGTGCTCAGGTTCCAGCTGCAGAGGGACAGGTAGGTCCTGCCCGGGATTTTGGGCCCAGGTCTCAGTGCCAGGTGCAGCTGTGTGGGTGGCTGTGGTGGAGAACTGGTTGAACTGGTCTCCTTGCCTGTTGCTTCTTGCAGGGTCTGGGTTAACCACTGTGCTCTGCCCTGGCACGGCTCGGGCCGGTCTGGGCAAAACCCACAGAGGATCTGGAAGTGACCTGGGCTGAATTCAGCAGTGCCTGTCACAAGTGCGAGGATCTGTCATAATCCCTGGAGGACTCCTGTAGCTACTTCCCCTTCCCCATAGCAGATCTTGGTGTCCATCACAGAGCAGGCGAGGCCGAGCTGGCAGCAGCAGAACATTCCTTGTGTGCCACAGGTGCTGGGCAGCAGCAGCAGAAACTTCTGGGCTGGATGCTGTGCCAGGGCTGCTGGGCTGGCAAGACCCATCACCCCAGAGCCATCCTCTGGCTTCCTCCTTCCAGCCTTTTCTCCTGAGGCTGGGATGGGCTTTGCTGAGGGCTGGGCGAGCCCTGCTCCTCCATGGATGAGCAGGCAGCCAGGAGCTGTCCCTAGCATGGACTCTGCCTCTCCTCTTCCCCTATCTGGCTGAGCAAGGAGGAGGCAGCTCGAGGCAGGCTGGGTGCTCAGCATCACTCCTGCACCAGGGCTCAGGACCAGGCAGGACCCAGCCTGGCTCCCTAGCTCGTGTCTCACACACTCTGTGAGCAGCCAGGTGCCTTGCCAAGGACGCTGCTCTCCTCCCAGAGATTATCCCAGTGTTTGTCTGTGCTGTCTGCGTGGCACAGAGGCTGCTGCTGCCCGCCAGGGCGTGTGTCTGTGTGTGCACAGGGCTGACAGCAAAGGCTGCTGCCTTTGGAACACTCTGTCTGTCCTAGAGATCCTCGCCAGGCAGGGACTTGGCTGGGGGAGGATCACAGCTGTTACTCTGTGCGTGCAGATTCTGCTGTCCTGTAGCATTTTAAACAGCTGCTGCAAGGTGCTGTCGTGGAGCTGTGCAGGTGAGAAGCCCCAGCCCCCAGCCCCAGGGGTGAGGGATGGCTTGGGAAGCAGCCTGTCCAGAGGGCTGTGTTGGTATGTGCTTGCTTTACTCTTGGTGCTGATTCTTAGAACTTCCACCACTTGCCAGGGGCTGTTTTCCAGGGGATTACAGGCAGGTGATCTTGTCCAATTTAGTTTGCTTTGAATCTACAGAGAATTAATTCCCTGCTGGCCCATACAAACAGCAGCCCCACACAGAAGAGCTTGTCCCATGCTCCTGTTGTGTGTGGGTACAAAATCAGGTCTATGTGGCATCAAATGCTTTCAACTCTCATCCCTGGCAAGGCTTCAGGTCACTTAAAGCCTTGGAATGCCAATGGCAGGGACTGGCCCTGGCCTGGGGTCCTCTTGGGGCTCTCCAGCAGCTCTGGTCACTGCTGTCACCAGTCAGTGGGATGGCAATGGTAAAGGGGTGATCTTTCAGCAACAACTTTCCATCCTGTCTGTGTCTCTCCCTCTCTCCTGAGACAAGTGTGATTTAAATTTAAAGAGGACAAAGAGGTCACCCAGGAAGGGACAATGGACCCCAGGCCTTTTCCTCTGGTTCTGAGTTGTCTTTGGACCACACAAAACAGGGAAGAACAGCCACAAACTTGTGTTGGCATCACTGGTGACTGGCTGGTGCTTATGTGAGGGCTGTGACCCCCATCTTCTCCTGTCCCCTTCCTCCTCCATCCTCTGCCTTCCCTCCCTGGTCCTGCACTGGGTAAGATCCCGTGTTGCTTTGGGATCTGTGCTGGATCAACCTGAAACACTGGGTTCCTGGTTTGTGGGGAACTTTGAACTTGGCTTTATCTGCAGCCAGCAGCCCTGGCTGTGGCTAAGGAGAGCTGGGCAGCCCCACTGGGCAGCTCAGCCTGGGCAGGCATCCCTGGGAACCACAGAGATGCCAGGGTGTTTCTGGGCTTACTGGGAACCCCTTGGGGCTCTGAAAGAGAGGGGAAAGAGCTGCCCAGAGGCAAAGCCTGGTCTAAGGTCTTGTGTAGACAGGGTGCCTGGGCAGAGCCTCAGACGCAGATCTTTGAGGCTGGGTTTGTCCCAGAGCCTGAATCCTGCTGGTTGGGGCTCCTGTGATGCTGTCCTGGAGCCGCTGACCTTCCCTCTGCCGTGAGCCCTCAGTGTTTCTCTGGGAGCCAGGGCCACCTTGTGCTCAGCTTGGGCCAAAAGTTTACTGAACTGCAGAACAACATTCTGTTCTGAGACTTGCTGATGTCCAAACTGCTGCTGCCACCCTGGAAAATGCTCGGTTGGCTTTGTCCGTGGGGGTTCTGCTGTTCTGCGGCGTTGTAAACAAAAAGCTGCTGCAAGGAGATGCTTTTAAGCGTGTTTCAGTGGCTGCAGTGCACTCCCTCCAAGTCGTGTTCCCAGGCTTTTCCTCCCTGCAAAGTGCTCTCTGCCCCTCTGCCGGGAAGCTACAGCTCAGCTGTGGCTGTGTGAGCCCAAACACTCTCCGAGCCAGGGCGAGGTCTCCCGTTCTCCCTCTGGGGCGCTGCTCTTTCCACCCTAAACTGGTTTTTCGAGTCATTTTTTCAGATGTGCCTCCATCTCTGCCGCTGCTGCTGCTCACCTGCGTTCGGGGAGGAGCCTCCCAGGAGCTGCTCTTTACTGCGCCGCCGACCGTCCCTCGCTGAGTCCTGTCCTTCCATCCCGACAGAGCGGAGCAGGGAGCCAGCGCCCACCACGACAGTGCAGACCCCGGGGCACCAGCTGGGACCTGGCCAACATGTTCAAGGGGGTGGGCAAAAGCTCCCCGAGCAGAAGTTCCCCCAGCAGAGGTTCCCCTGTCAAACCGAGCAAGTAAGTGTGACGCTTCTCCTCTGTCTGCGCTGTCCTGTGACCCTGGGGGAGATGAGGGATGGGTGATCCACGTCTTTTAAGCCGCCCTAAGTGCCATCCCTCTGTGGAGCAGCAGAAGGTTGGGTTTGGTTTGCTGGGAGCTGATACCAAAATGTTCTGCTTGGCTCTTGTCCTTATCTTTGGTGGGCTTTGTGCTCCCTCCCAGGAGTGTCCGTGCAGCCCCTGGGATGTGCTCAGAGCTGTGATCGTTGAACAGGGAGGTGCAAAAAGCCCCTCTTGGGCAGGTGGGAGCAGGATAAAAGCAGTCTCTGTGCTTGGGTGGAGTGGGATCTGCTCGGTGGTGAAACAGATCCCAGCCTGGCTCTGAGATCCTGGGATTCCCTGGTTGTGCAAGCTTGGTGTGATGCTGCCTGGGGATCCCTGGAGAAGGAAGCTCAGCCTGGTGCTGCTCAGGTGGTGGAGGTGGGTGAGGTTGGGTTTGCTGGTGGCTGCTCTAACACAGCCTGGTACAGGCTGGGTCTCTGCAGGTCAAATCGCTGAGTTTGCCTCTTTCAGACCTGCTTGGAACAACTTGGTCTGGCGGAAGGTGTCCCTGCTCATGGCAGGGGCTTGGAACCAGATGGTCTTTAAGGTCCCATCCAGCCCAAACTGTTCTGTGATTCTATGAAGAGATTCCCTCAGTTCTGAGGGAGTGGGATGTGTGATGCTTCCCTAGGATCAGGGAGTCCTCTGGGAGAGTGCTTCTTCAGGGAAATCTCATCCCTCCCTCCAGCTGATGTTGTTAACTCAGGATTATTTTCCACCTTCCTCAGCAATTTTGCACATTGTAGTGTTGATGGACTGATTCCATGGGAATTCTCTGCCCTGCCATGGTTGGAAGCTGAGGAAATTGCCAGGAGGGTTGTGCTGAGGAGAAAGGGACAAGCAGGGAGAAGTGGGTGCTGGCCACATCTCCTGGGACCACCACCAGCAGTCCAGGAGAGTGTTTGTGTGTGCGGGAACACCTGGGTGGTCACAACACGGTGCTGGCCCCCAAATGTGCTGTTTTGGGGGCCAAACCCCAGGTGAGCCAACAGCCACTGAGGGAGGGGGTAGCTGGACAGGGCAGCAGGGCCTGGGAACGAGGTGACCCCACAAAGCTTGGGGCTGCCTGGGGCAATGTCAGGACCTGGACCCCTGCCATGGGAAGCTTCAGTGGAGCTGAGCACTCACAAACTCATCTCAAAGGCAGGTCTGGGGGCTCTCTGAACACCGAGCCTTGCCTGGGGCCTGGCTGCAGTGAGGGAGCCCGGCAGCCCAGGAGCTGTGTTGGCTCTGTTTTGTTCAGCCTTACTAGTGCAACCTCTCCACCTCCCCAGCCAGCTACCAAAGCAGGCTGGGGATTTCTCAGGACCCTGCAGAGGGTTTGGGCAGGCTCTTCCCCAGCATGAACCTCTCAGAACAACTGGAGCTGCATCCCAGCAAGACCTCACACTTCTTCCCCACGCAGGATGGAGGCTGGACCCAGGAGCACAGCAATTACTGAGCTAGTCGTGCCTGTTTCAGGAGGCACCAACCATCAGACACGGCCTAATTCACTTGGCCATGGCCTGGGGCTTGGTCAGCACCCAAAGTAGCTGAGAAAATGAAGGGAGGATGAGTTGTCTCGGGAGCAGCCACCAGCGCACGCTCTGCAGATGGCCCCAAGAAAATGTTGGTGGCCCACAGCTGCTCTTGGTTGCCCCAAGGCCAGAGCCTCAGCGGCAGCTGAATTTCCCTGTCTCTGGGGTTCATGATTAGCATTTGGACCTCTCTGTAGGGGTCCTGGTCCCTGGGGCCATGGTGTTGAGCCTCCTGGCTCTCAGGGCCCTTTGCTCTCTCCGTTTGGTGGATGCATCCCAGGGAGGCTCCAGCAAGCGCAGGTTTGTCCCCGAGGAACATCCTGGATGTGCCCTGCTCTAGGTGGAGGCACTGTGGAGCTGAAAGGGAAAACTCCTGAGAAGGTGGAATTGTGTTCGATCTGGCTGGACTGGCTGTGCCTGGGTGTGATTTTGACAAAGGCTGGGGGTGGTTTGGGAGGTGGATGGCAAGTCATCTCCTGGGATTTAAGCGTCTCCTGGGATTGCTGCTTTTTCCACCACCTCCCTCTGATTCTCCTGAGTCAGCCTGGAGCAGTGTGGACCCTGGGGACAGGCAGGGGCTCGGGGACTAACCCAGCACTGGCAGGGGGTCTGTGGAATCTCCTGGCAAATCAAAATGTGCCAGGACTTCTCTGGGTCAGGGAGAACAGACCCAGCTCTGGGCCCAGCAGCCATAGAGAAAATTCCCCATGAGGAAGGGACAGAGGGGTCAGGGACTGCAGTGGGTGGTGCTGTGGTCCTGCCTGAAGTGCCCTGGCAGGAGTGACCAGGAGTGGGGGACAGCCCTGCTGCTGCTGAGAGACACTGTCCCTTGTGTGCAGCTGGACTGTCCAGGAGGCAGAAAGTGGTACGAGAAATGAACCAATTAATAATTATAATAATAGTGCTGTGCCTCTCCTAGGCATGAGATAGCCCTAGGGAGGAGGCTGCCCTGGCTCCTGAGGAGGAGGAGCTTTGCCCAGCCTTGCCCTCAGCCATCCAGGGGCTGTGGCTGTACAATGCTCCGTGTGTGCAACCAGACCCGAAATCTGGGGGGCTGAGGGACGTCCAATGTGAGCTCAGGGCTCCCTGTATCCCACCTGATGCCAGGCCACCTCTCTGCAGCCCAAATGTCAGTGTGTTCACCCTGAAATGCAGGCCCCACCTGGGTCAGCTCTGGTTGAGTGAGAGCTCCCAGGGGCAGCAGGGGTGGGGCAGGGATGGGCAGGGGGACACCCCGAGGAGGGACAGTGGTGCATCCCTGTCACCACAGGCTGTGTGGGTGGGTGTTTGCATGGACAGGAGAAGTTCACGCTCCTCTCAGCACGCCCCTGCAGCTCCCAAGATGAAGTTCTCCAGGAAGAATCCTTTTTTCTCTGAAAATCAGGCTGTTGGCAGCAGCATCCCGGCCTCAGGTGCCCTGTGCAGCACAGGCTGGGATGGGTTGAGTCCCTGTGACAAGGAGGTTGCTGACATCTTTTCAGTCCATAGTTCTGTTGTGGCTCAGCCTAAATAAAGCAGATTCCTGTGTCCAGCCTTAGGAACTAAGGGATGGAGTGCCCCAGTATATCCTCCAACCAGAAAGGGAGTGCCAGCAGGAATAAACAGGATTTTGTTGGTGATCTACCAGCCCTGGGAAGGACGGATCCTCGTTCTCCCCTCTTGGAGCGGCACGGAGTTATCCACAGCCACAAGACAAACTGGGATGGGCTCGAACAGGAGTCCCCATTCACGCTCTTTAGGCAGGAGCTGAATTCAGCCAGAGCTCCTGGGGGGACGAGGCTGTTCCCGGCGCTCTGGGAGAGGCTCCGTCCCCCGGGCCAGCGGCCAGCCCAGCCCGTGACTCACCTCTCCTCCCTGCAGAGAGCCCGGGCAGGAAATCTGGGTGGTGCTCAAGTATTTGCTCATGGGACACCACCTCATTCCAGGCGTGTCAGGGATGAGTGGGAGATTGTGTAACCTCCTGGAGAGGGGGGAACCTCTGGGAGCTTCCAGCCTGCAGCACGCTCACGGGGACCGAGTCCTGGCCCTGTGCTGCTCCCATCCACCCGCTTGGAGTCAGGGACAGCACCCATCTCCCTGAGCACTGCAGTGTACACCGGGAAAGAGCATGGGTGGAGTAGGAGGGATGATTAACGGGATGTAAAACACAGGTTGTAGCAGGGAATGATGCTTTGATGGTGGTGGATGTGCTGCTTGAGCTCCACGATCCCTGGAATCAGATCCTGCAGAAGTGGCGCTGCCGCAGCGCAGCAGTCCCCTTTTCCTTGGAGGATGTGCATTCCAGGCAGGAAGGCTGAGGCACGGTCGGGAGATGCTGCCAGCCCCAAACCCTCGGGGCAGCTGAGAGCTGCTTTGTGCAGGCCCACGCTCGGGAAATTGAAAACAAGGGAGGAGCTGGGGAAAGGGGACAGGAGGATGCTGTGAGCAGGAGCGCTGGGGCTGTGCCTCCTCTGGAGTCACACGGGCCGTGCTCAGCGTGGGCTGAGCTCACTTCAAACGGGAGCTGTGGCACCCGAGTGCTTGGCTTGGGGTGACCGTAGCACTCACTGGCACATTACAGCCACTTGGGGCTCTAATAAATGAGCATCCCAGCATCTGTTCCAGCCTTTGGAAAGAATCGTGGAACAGCTGGAGCTACGAGTAGGAGCTGGAGCAATGACAGAGCCATTAAGGGAATAATTTCCCTGTGTCCTTTGCTGGATTCAGGAGCTTGGAAGGAAAGCACATCGTAAAGGGCAGATGTGGTGGCTCTGCTGCAGGACATCACCTTTCTCCTGCCTTCTTTGTCCAGCCTGCTCTGAGGAAGTGTCCCCCAACTCCAGCTGACCCCAGTGACATCCCATTGTTGCTGCTCAAACTCTTTCCTCCTGGTCTCAGATCCCAGCACCGGCAAGTAGTGTGCTCAGCCTCTGCTGAACTTTGTCCCATCAGCAGCATTCCGAGGGCTCCATCCCTGTGTGATGCTATCACTCCACACCCTCCTGCCTCTGCCCACATCCTGGCAGTGCTGTGCTCTCCCTGCCTGCAGGGTAAGGCCGGCGCTGTCCTCAAGGGCAGATGCTGTTAGAAACAACAGGACACGAGGACAAAGGTGGCACCGAGGTTTGTGCTTCCTTGTCCGCAGGGAGCGTTGGGAACCATCCCGTGCCTGGCTGCAGGCTTTGGATCCAGCTGTTCCAGCAGGGCTCGAGGTGCTCATTCCCAAGGGTGGTGGTGGGATAAAGGCTGTGATGGCACTGCTGGAGGTGGCACTGAGGTGACAGCAATAGGGAATGGTCTGTCAGGGACCTTCAGGGAAGCCTCACTGGGGCAAGGAGGGCTGGTCTGTGTGCCATGGCCTTGGGAAATTAGAGTCTTGGAATCCACAGGATGTCATGAGTTGGAAGGGACCTATTGGGATCATCATGTCCAATTCCTGGCTCTGTGCAGGACACCTCAAGAGTCACTCCATGTGCCTGAGAGGATTGTCCAAACACTCCTTGAGCTCAGACAGGCTTGGTGCTGTGACCACCTCCCTGGGGAACCTGTTCAGTGCGTGAGCACCCTCGGGGTACAAAACCTTTTCCTGATATCCAACCTACACCTGCCCTGACTCAGCTTTGTGCTGTTCCCCAAGCTCTGAAAACACCACAACTACAAGAGCCTACAGCACCCAGAGCGGTTTGTGGTCTGCATAGCAAGATGTCTCCTGCAGCCCAGTCTTGGGGTGGCACTGGGCTCTCCAGTGTCTCAGTGGGCACAGCTGTGGAGAGCTTCACATGGAACAGGATGGCAGCTCTGGGTTGGGCTGAAGGGACACCTGTGCCAGCAGCCAAGGGCAGGCACCCAGGGGAGCACCTCCAAACAGGGTGAGCATGTTGTGCTGCCTCTGCAGAGTGTTCCCCTGGCCTCCAGCTGTCTAGGGCTTCAGGTCTTCCCATCCCTGTGTGGTGTTGGTGCCTTTGGGAACCCTACAGCCGGTTTGTTTTTCTTTTTTTTTTCTATTTTTTCCCCTCTCTGATTTTTTTTTTTTTTAATCCACACAAAGTTTTGAGCATCTGCAGCAAGAAGTTGTGCAGGTGGGCTGGGTGGTGTGCAGAATCCCACCACCACTCACTCTGAACACACAACCTCTGGCTGTCTCTTGGCTGAGGGCAGCAGCCAGGCACTGACCACTTCTGTGTGTGTCCACACCCTTGGCCACAGCTCAGACTCTTTCTTCAGAGACCAGAGGATGTGGGGAAAAGCCTGAAGAACCTGCCTGGAGCAGGTCCTGGGCAGTGATGGAGAGGGTGAGCTTTGCTTTACCCACCCATCTGCTTTGCTGTTCCCTCTCGCAGGTCCTCCACCAACGAGCTGGCCGTGCTCATCTCCCGCATGCAGACAAATGCTGACCAGGTGGAGAAGGACATCCTGGAGACTCAGTCCAGGCTCCAGCAGGTCAGTTGTGGCAGGGGGTGGGTGCTGGGAGGTGAAAGGCTTTGCCTGGAAATGCAGTGTGTGGGACAGCAGGTCGGGTGTCTGCTCTGTGCATGCTGGTGCAGGTTTGGGGGCTGATTCGAGGCTGGGGAGGAACAGACACCCCACAGAGCCTCATAACCCCTGGGGCTCCATCCCGAGGACTCCCAGATTCTTTCTGGTCAGTGCCTCAGGCTTCCCACAGCCTCAAGGCTGTCTCACCTGCAGCAGCACAGCCCTGTGCCTCCCAGCAACCCTGGAGGCTGCCAGCCTGACCCACACAGCTCCTGGGTGGCAGGGAGCTGGGGCAGGAGGCTGGGCTGGGCACCAGGGCTCCTCTGTGGATGGTGTGTGGAGGATCCAGAGCCTCTCTGTTGGCCAAGGAAGGTGTTGTGAGGTCTGTGTGGTCCAACCAGGCTTTTTCCTCTGTCTCCCCGGTCTCCAGGATTCCAGCAATCAGCAGAAGAACAAGTCTTTTGAGTTCCAGATGGAGAATGCCAGGGACTTGAAGGAAGCTGAAACCCTGCTGAAGGATCTCTTCCTGGATGTGGACCGTGCCAAGAGGCTGAAACACCCACAGGCTCTTGAGATAGAGAAAGAGTGAGTACAGGGTGGGGACTGGTGCGATGGGCCATCAAGCAATTGGGAACCCCCTGAGGCCATAGAATGAATTCCAGTCCTTGCCATGAGTGGTAGTTTCACTCTTCTTCCCACAGAGTTCAGCCTTAAAATCAGCTTTTCTGCCAATATATTATAAAGATACTGGTATGCAAAGTGGCTGCCAGAACAATTGCCCAGTCTTCTGGGAGCTCTTATAAAAGGTACTAGAAAAATACAGAGCTAAAAAGTGGCCCCACTCTTGGGGAAAATCCCCTTTTCCTCTGCCTTCCCTAAAATAAACACCTTTCATCTGGGGCAAGCACAGAGTCAGAGATGGGTGTTGGAGTGGGAGAAGAGCTTCAGCTGGCTTCTGGTGCTTTGCTTCCCTTCACTCCCAGCCCTTCTACATAGAAATCAGGTGGGAGTTCCTCAGCTGGGAAGGGACAGCCCTGACTTCCCTGCAGCATCCTCCTGGGCAGTAATTCCTGAGACATCCCTGGAGATGGAGAACAGCAGGACAAGTGCTGGGCACTGCTGAAGGAAGCCAGGGCCATGAAGGGACAGCAAAGTACCCTGGGTCTTGCGAGTGAACTCTGGGCTCCACAAGGCCCACCTTGGCTCTCCTGCTTCCCAGCTGACACGGGGACTGTGCCTTTCCCCTTGGCAGCATCCAGCAGCTCCATGAGCGTGTGACACAGCTCTGTGCGGAGTACCGGGCCCTCTACGAGCAGCTGAACGTCCCCGAGGTGGGGCCCAGGGTGGACTGGGCCAGGATCCTGGACCAAAAGATGGTAACAGCAGCTGGATTTGGATGTTATCTCCCAACTCCTACCTGGCCAGATAATGTTTGTTGTTGTCTGTAGGGCTGTGCCAGCCACTGCATGCTCAGCATCACCAGGGATGTTGGAGGTGGTGGGAATAATTCAGTAGCTCTGGGTGGGAGGAGGACTTTTCTCTCACTTCTTAAATCCCTCTGGAGCACCCTCTGAATTAGCCTCTTCAGATTAAGGGTTACCAGAGGGGGATCAGGTAGAGAGTCCTGCCGTGGGATGAAAGGATGGAGAAGGTGATGTCTCCTATGACTTTACAGCCCTACCTTTGAGGGTTTCCCACTGCAAGGTCTGGGTATGTGGAGTGCCCAGACTGGAGCCAGTTTGGGTTCCCTTGAAAGTTGGATGGTAATTAAGTGCATCCAGTGCATGTCACCATGGGCAGGGGGCTGGCTCAGGTCTGTACCTCAAGGTTATGTGGCCTGGTTATCTTTGCTCCTGTCTATGGCTGGGGAAATGGCAACCAACAGCAATCATGGGAAACAAGAAAATCCCCTCCCTTCCTTCTGGACCGCTATCAGATACCAGATCTTTTCATGCCCTGCCAGCACTGCCTGGGGTTTCTCCCTGAAATGAAACATTTTGCTTTAGTCTCTGCCCCGACTCCTTTTGCACAGAAACAAGTCAATGCAGGACAGTATGGCCCCAGCATGTCAGAGCTGGAAAAGCAAATAGCTGAGCACAACATCCTCCAGAAGGAGATCGAAGCCTATGGGCTCCAGATCAAGAACCTCCGCTCTGGGGTAAGGCACTCCCCGTCCCCTCCTTGTCCCTGTCCCTGCGCTGGGGACCCTGCTGGCACTGCTCACTGGGGTGTGTCCCATCCTCTGCACGGTGAATGTCCACCCTTGTTCTGCAGAGGGCATGGGTGGCCGGGGAGGGAGCTCCTGGATGGTTTCTAAAGCACATTCCATAAATCAGTTCATCAGCATTCTCCACATGTTTGGCTAACAGCTTTATCTTTTTTTGTTCACCTCCTTGGTCTTGGCCATGCTGTAACCCAGGATGTGGCAGATTTAAAGAGCCAGTACAAGGACTTGCTGGTAAGGTTCTCGGTGGTTTTCTGAACAGATGGGGTCTTAGAGCAGAGTAACACCATCCCTGGTGGGCAAGGAATGCCCAGCTCAGAACAGGAGCTACCCCTGGGTTGTACAGCAAAGCTGTGTCCCTCCTATCATTTCCCTATTTCCTCCCCTCCTTGGGATAGGTGTAAATTGAAAGAACTCTTGCTGCCCTCAGGGCAATGCTGAGAGTAAGATCCATGTCTCTCCTCTTCATGGGTCATGGATCTGCAGTTACTTCTGTGTCCATGAGCATGGGCACCAGGAGGCACCAGGAAATCCACCCCAGCCCACACACTGTTCCCAATCAGGATTGCAAATGTGGAGGCTTGCCCCAATCCCTAACAAGGGCTCCAGAGAGGAAATGAGCAGCCAGAGCAAAGGAGGTGGCCAGGAAGAAGGTCCTGGGTTTACCCAGCTGGGCCCATGAAGGTCGATGCTGAAAATGGGATTTGTGGGAAATAGAGCAGAGCTGGGCCAGCTCTGAGACTGCCCCAGGCACCAGCCCACACCTGGGATTCTGGTTAGGCAAACATATCCTGTCTGTAAGGAGGGAAAGGGAACGGCAGCCCCATCAGATAAGAGCCAGTGGTGGCAGATTTCTCACCAAAGTTTGTGGGAATCTCCTGCTGAATGTGCAACAGGAGCATGGTCCTAGGGAGGAAGAGGAAGAGGGGAAGGGGACTCCCCAGGCTGAGCACTGACACTGTCTCTGTGCTGTGTCTGGGCAGAAAGCTTCCATCTGGCGAGGGCAGAGCCTGGGCAGCCTCTACCACCACCTCCAGGGCTGCACCAAGGAGCTGGGCTACCTGACAGACCAGCAGACCAAGATCCTGAAGCAGGACTGGAGTGACCAAATGCTGGATGTGCAGAGCGTGCGGCGGGAGTACGAGGTGAGCTCTGGCGGGCTGGCAGCATCTCCTGCCCATGAAAGGCTGGCCATGCCTGGCACATGGCATCTGCAGGGTACCTCCTAGCCTCCTGCCAGCCCCGAGCCTGGGGCTTTCCCAAACAGAGGGGGAAGAGACCCCCTGGGTCCATGCTGGAATTAGGGATGAGCTGCTCTGTGTGACCCCTCCAGTCCCCTGACCTGGCACGTGGGGTCATACATGAGAGAGCTGCCAGGGAGGCTTTCCATGGTCAGAGAGAAGGGAAGGGCTCAGTGCCACATCAGCCACAGTACAACACCCAGTGACTGCTATGTGCTGGGACACAGAAAATGAGAGGGATAATTGCTTAGGAAAATGTTTTTTGAATGAATGCCCTGATACTTTCTGAGGCCCAAGAGTGTCTAATTTGTTTTAGCTCTGCCTAGCCCCTTCTTTTAAAAAACAAACAAACAAGCAAGGATGCCTGTGCTTTGGGAGCCTTATCTCTGTTAAGTTTGGTGCCCCAGGAGACCACTGTGTGCTCCCTGCATGCTCCCAAGGTCAGGAAGTTTCTCTTCCCCTCCAGGATTTCAAGTCCAACGAGCTGCTCAGCCAGGAGGAGTTTGTGAACCACCTTCAGGACGATGGGGACAGAATGATTGAGCTGAAGCACCCAGCCATCAAACCTATCCAGGTGGGCAGAGGGGTCTCTTCCCCAACCCTGTGGGAGAATGAGCGTTTGTGTGCCTCAAGAGCTGAGGGTGGGACAGAGGAGATCCCTTCACCTCTCCCTGCAGTTGTTACTCTGTCCTTCCACACTGCACTGGCTGCACTGCAGCATCTCTCTGCCTGCTCCAGCCCTCCAGGGAAGGTGAGAGAAGTGTGGGGTCTTCACCTTGTCCAAAATTTCCAGGAGATAGTGGCCAACATCTGTGTGCTGGGACCATCTCCTGCTCAGGTGCTCACACACATCAGTGCAGCCACCCTCCCACTGTTAGGAAGTGCCAGCTATGACATGGAGTGACTTCTCCCAAGTGACACCAGCTCCTAGCCCCCAAGGCTGTATTTCCAAGCCTGCAGATGCAGTGCCAGGCTAAAGTTGGCTCTCAGTCCCCAACACCACTGGAGCTGAGACCACTTGAGAAGTGATGGCAGCTCTGCATGAGCCAGGTCCTCTTCAAGGGGTGTCTTCACTTAGGCTCAGCATCAGGCAGGGCCTGGGCACAGCTTTGTCTCTGCTCTTCCTCTGCTCTCTGGGACTTCTGAGGAAAGGAGAACCAGTGGTGGGGGAGGTAGGACCAACTGGAAGCCACTGAGATGTACCTGTCACACCACAGGCTCACCAGGAAGCCTTGAAGAACGAGTGGCAGAATTTCCTGAATCTCTGCATTTGCCAGGAGAGCCAACTGAAAAGTGTGGAGAGCTATAAGAAGGTAAAAAGCCAATTCATGGGCCATGGCTGTGCAGGTCAGGCCAGAGTGGGCAGGCTGGGAGGAGAGACAGCAAAGGGATGAGGATGGGAGATCCTTTGCTTGCACCTTGTAAAGATATTCTGGGGAAACACCCCTCAAAAAATAACCTTTCAGAGGTGCTGGGAACTGAGACACCCCACTGGACTTGGAGACAGTAATGTCCCCCCATGCCTGACCCTTTCCCTCCCCACACCTCCAGTTCCAGGACGATGCCGAGGCTGTGAGCCGCTCTCTGAAGAAGATGAGCTCTGACCTGGACACCAAATACAGCAAGTTCAACAAAGACAGCCCTGGGGTGGTATCAGATCTGCTGCTTCAGCTGGAGGTGAGGCCTTCGGGGCTGGTGGCACCAGCCAGACCAAAGGGGCAAATCCAAAGTTAAAAACTCCCCAATAAATGGCATAGAGGAAGGGGAAGAGGTGGGTCAATAATCCTACAGAGAGAGCTCACCCCAGCTCCGTGCTAGGGAGGGGGAAGCCCAGAAGATCCATGCTGCTCACACTGCCCTGGGATGGCACTGTCCCCATTAGTGACACACAGCCAGGCCCCAGGTCACCGTCAGAGTAAAGGAGAAGTGCAGGGAGGAGCCATGTGCTGTCCTTAACATAAGACACTTGGATTAGAGGGCCTGCAGAGTGTGAGCCGCTGGCATCCAAGCAGGGAAAGATCCTCCCCTCTCCTCAGCACTCTCATGAGCCAAGGGCAAGGGAGGGAATAAAGAAATCTGACCTCGGGGGTGAGATGCAGGTAGGAAAGGAAGATTTGCCCCGGAGAGAGGGAGGGGACACGTTCACCATGGTATCTTCCCAAGCACAAAACACATTTTGCTCCCAGGAGATGCTGGAATCTTGGTACTTTCTGGCACTGGAATGCAGCCACCTCTTGGCAGGCCTGTGTTCCATTTCTGAAAAGGAAAACTTCCTTGGGATATTTGATATGACAGTGTGGGTTCACTTAAGGTTAACCCAGGCTTTGTCCTCAAGGGCAGATCTGTGAGCAAAGGAAACTGAGGAGAGTAATGAAAACATTACCAACTGAGTTGGTAATGAAAAGGGGAAGAAGGGACATGGAGGGATCTAGAATGGAGAAACTCCTGACTCCACCCCACAAGGACAGAGAATTGGTCCCAGAATACCTGCTGTAGTGTGACCCTCCCCTTCCTTTTTATCCAAACCTGCTCACAGCCACTGTCTCCCCTGTTCTGTCTAGAACGAGGAGAAGGCATTGAAGCAGGCAGAGAAGAGCATTGCTGACCTGAAGAGAAGGAGCAAAGAGATCAGCCCACTGAAACTGCGCAGGACACGTCCCTCCCAGCCCCTCACCCTGGAAACCCTCTGTGACTGGGATGCTGGGGAGGTGAGGACAGCAGCACCCTCAGAAGAGACAGAGAACTAGAAGAATCCAGATCTTGGATGTCTGGTTGCTCCAGATCTTGGCTCCGTGGTGGGAGGAGCTGTCCTTGTGCCAGAAAGCCAAGCCTTTCACTGAGTTTTGTGTCCTCTGTCCTCTCCCAGGTGCAGCTGACCAGAGGGGACAAGTACACTCTGAAGGACAACAGCAACCCCGAGATGTGGGTGGTGCAGAGCAGCACTGGCGTGGTCCAGGAGGCACCTTCTGCTTGTTTTTCCATCCCCCCTCCTGACCCCGAGTCAATAGACAAGATCAATAGGTGAGTCTGCAGCAGAGACCCTGACTGGAGAGACATTTAGACTCTCTTGGGTCATAAGCAGCCTGACTGCAGAGAAACAGCAGCTGGGGACAGGCCTCTTGACTGTCTAGTACTGAATCCCTCCTGGAGAGGGATTTTTCCCTACACCCAGGTATCTCACCCAGGTGCCTGCCATTCCTCAACATCCCTGCATGCTGCACAGACCTCACTGTCCAAGAGTTTTCTGGCAGTCAGGTTTGATTTCTTCACCCAAACATGTGACTCGCATAGGTTTGACTAAATTCATTGCAGAATCAGTCTGGAGCTTGGGACTTGCCAAACAGGACAGAGTTATCTGTGGTATCTCCTCTCAGCCAGCCCCAGCTGGAGACTGGGAAATGCTCCTTGAGCCTCCGTGCAGGTTTGCTGCCTGCCTGCTCCATCAGCTCCTGCTGTTCCCACAGGTTGGGGCGGGGGTGCAGGGAGCTTGGCATTGCCTCTTTAATCGTGGCCCCAGGTGTTTGGGTAAATTGGTGCTGCTTGAGTGCTGAGGAAAGGCCACAGCCCAGACTCGGAGCTATGCAGGCATGCCCGGGGTGGGAGCTTAGGCCCCCAGTGCCGTGGGCATGAGTGCTTCATTGTGCTGCTCTTCCTCAGTGTGTGCCCCTCTTTACACCTCCCAGACTATTGAATCATTTGGATTTATGGGTTTCATGCATGTTTTAAAGCAGAAATTCAGTTCTTCTGCACAGAGCAACAGCCCTCATCTGACAGCAGCCAAGCAAGCTGGGAATTGCTGGTTTTAGCACACAGTGTTTAGCTGGAACAGTACACAGCAGGGATGAGAACTGGCCTGGTCCTTCCTGTTTCCCCTCCTCTTGATTCCATGAGTCTTTTCTCACCCAGAAATATTTTTCGGTCCTTCCAGCTCTGCAGATGCCAGCCTTAGTTTCATTAGTCTCCTTACAAGTGAGACTTGGCATTTCTAGTGCAGCAGCCACAGAAGCAGCCACTTGGACTCGCTTCCTGCAAGGCTGCAAAGCACTGCAGCCATATGAAATAAATTTCCAGCTTTGATAGCTTCTGCTGAGAGTTGGAAACGCTGGCTTCCATGGGAGAGCTCAGCTGCTCAAACCAGCCAGCTGCTCTTGCTGCTGTTCCCTTTCCTAAGGGATGTCTCCAAGTTACAACAAGCTGCAGGCTCCCAGCCCTTGAGGACACCTTCCCTTGCCTTTGGGGACACCTCCCCAGCACAGCCGTGGAGCTGCTGCTGTGCAGGGCTCTGTCAAGGTTTACTCAGCTCTGTGTCCCTTCCTGCTGGCTGATGATGGCCCTCTCTGCTCTCAGGTTGGAAGGGGAGCTGAACACGGTGAAGCAGAAGCGAGCAACAGTTCAGAGCACCCTGAGACGCAGCCAAAAGGAGCAGGTCCAGCCCAGCCAGCAAGGTTTGTCAGCTGGATAGCCCAGCCCTCTCCAGAGGCAGCCCTGGAAACAGAGCACCCACCCAGGGTGGGTAGAGGCACGTGCAACTCACACACAGACACCTGCAGAGGTCCCTCTGGGAGGATGCCTTCTCCTCTGTGGACAGGAACAGCTGACAGGATAACCTGACTCCTGTCTCAGCAATTCACTAAAGTATGCTGCCCTTCTCAAGCCTCTGAGATTGACCTCCAGCTCCATCAACAGCTGCAGGGTATTTAGGATTTCAGGGGGATGTGCCTATCCAGAAACCTTAATTAAACCTGCTTTGTAATCTGGGTTCCTTGCAGTTCTCTTCCCTAGCTGGGGGCTGTGGGATAAGCAGGCAGCCATGGCTAAATCCCAACCCTTGGTTATCTGCGTTTTTCCCACAGCTGGAGTTCAAAGGCTCCCAGCAAAGCTGAGAGGGGATGTGTCTGCATGGCAGCACTTGGCTTTGTCCCTCCTTGGGACGTGAGCTCTGGCAGAGCTAAAACCTGGGGATTAACCTAAGCTTTGTCTCACTGTAGCTCTATCCAGGAACCCCCCAGCAGTCCAGGATGATCCCCAAGCTGACCGGCTCCTCAGCAGCCTGGATCGTGTTGGCAAGGACCTGCTCCAGGTAGAGAAGGAGGTCTTGAACCGAGTGAGGTCTCCTGTGAACTACAGCGACCCTACAGATGACCTTGGCAGGAGGATCAAACAGCAGCAGGTGAGCTGGAGCGGGAGCTTTGGTAGTGCTGGGTGACATGGAAAGGGTGACAAAGCAGGGTGACATGGAAATAACTCAGGAGATGACAGCTGGTGCTCCAAAGGAGAAAACCATTCTGCAATTCCAGGCAGGCTTGAGCCCTCAAAATGGGACTAAATCAAACCCTCAGGAAATGCAGGCCCTTCCCTCAGCTCTGGAGCAAGAGGGTCCACTTATTTTAGAGCTGTGGTCCAGGT
Source organism: Erpornis zantholeuca (assembly GCA_013400515.1). Lineage (NCBI taxonomy): Eukaryota > Metazoa > Chordata > Aves > Passeriformes > Timaliidae > Erpornis > Erpornis zantholeuca. The sequence continues at coordinate 608,094 of VZTN01000516.1, forward strand.
GCCAGTGTTGGGAATGATATCACCCTCTACTCTCAAGTCTGCAACAAAAAGACTGAGGGATAAAGGGAAATAATCTAAGGGCCAGCTTTGGCTCCCCTGATGGGAAGCACAGACTGGTAAATGTCAGTGGGACAAGAAAAGAGGCAGTGCCCTGGAGCCCCCCTCCTTTCCTCTGGGTTAAGGTCTGGGTTTGCAGTATCTCAGCTTCTTACATTTTCATCTGTGGGTATTTACTCAGCCCCAGCAGCAGGATGGGCTCAGGCAGGTAGGTTTTTTCCATCTCTGTCTATTTGGATCTCTTTCCCACACCCTGCCACTTCCAGACATCCACAGTCTGGATGGGGCTGTGCCCCGAGGGGCAGCTCCTTATGAGAGGGGCACCACACCCTGAGCCCCACAGCCAAATCTGCCCCTGAGGGAGACACATTTCCACAGCAGCACTGTTATGGCTGTGTTGGGTGACTCTGCTTCCATCTGGTGTGCCAGGAAACAACAAAGAAACTTGAGAACCTGGGAGCAGCAAAGGATGCCTTGCAGAAGGAGTGTGAGACCTACCTTTCCAAGAAACCCACCAGCACCTCAGCTTCCCAGCTCCCAGTCACGCTGAATGCCCTCAGGAACAAATACAATGATGTCAATATGCTCTCCAGCCTGTACAACGAGAAGTGAGTGATGGGGGTGAGGGGAGGAAGTGTCCTTGCACAGGTGTGCCAACACAGAAGCATGACAGAAATTGCTTTTGATCTATATGAGTGTTGGTTGAGGTCCAGCGCAGGTTGGAAACCTCCCATCCATCATCAAAGGCATCTCTGAAGGAGTTCCTGTGTGTAATTTGTGGGCAGATCCCCCCACTGTGGAAAATCCACCACAGTGGGTGTGTGTCCCAGCTCTGCTGTGTGGTGAACTGCAACATATCTGACTTGTGAGCAACACAACAGGGGTGTGGGTGCACGTTGCTGCTTCTCTGACATGTTGCAGAAGCTCTAATTTTAAGGTTAAGCATCCAAAACCAGGGAGAAAAGAAGAAGAATGGGGTTTCTGTAGCTAACCTTGTCCTGTTGCTTTCCCCTTTCCCAGGGCTAAGGCTGCCCTGAACCTGGAGACTCAGATTGAGAACACAGACAAGATTGTCAGCACGTTTGAGGCCAAGCTGGCTCAGGACAGCATCATTCCTGCATCCCCCAATGCCCTGCAGGATCGGGCCAATGACCTGCAGGTAGGGGAGCATCAGGCTCTTCCTTAAGGATGGGAGATCCCTGAGCTCAGGGAGCAGTGAGGGAGGAGCTGGACTTTGTTGATCTGAGCACCTTGAGGTACAAGCAATGAAGCCTTTTTGAGGGCTTGTTCCTTGAAGGTTTAATGCTGGTGTTGCAGGCTGACCTGCTCTCACTGGACAGCAAAAAACCCTGTCCCTTTGTCCCTTCCTTTGGGGTCCCTAAAAGACATCATGACCCCCTTAGCATCTAATCTCTGTCTCTCTGCCTCACATCTATCCCTAATCTTTCCTGCTCCCAATCTCCTTGCCCTGTCCTTAGCACTCACAGCGATCTTATTTTTTGCCTTCTCCAAAATCTCTCTGTTCTGCTCCGTGCACTGCCCAACCTTGCTCCCTTGGTGAATAAAGCCTCACTGCTCCACCTGTTCCACCTCGGAGAGAGAGCCCAACCAGCCCCCAGCTCCTGCAGTCAGTGACACTAAAGTGCAAACAGGAGCCTGTTTGGGTGTTGCACTGACTGATGCAAACCTGGAGGTGCCTTTTTCCCCCTGCAGAAGATGAGGCGGGATCTGGTGGCCCAAGAGGACTGTGTGCTGAAGCTGAACCGGGGGCTCAAGGATGCTGAGCACAGCTGCAGTGCTGTGCAGAACAACTTCCAGGAGTACTGCCCTGACCTGCCCCGGCAGAAGAGGGAGGTGCAGCTCCTCAATGATCGCTACCACGCCGTGGCAGACCAGCTGGATCAGCGGTGAGGAGCTGTGGGGTCATCTCTGCTCCTCTTAGCTAACATGGACTGGTTTGGGGCAGGCACCTGAGTATTTTCCTCATTGCAGGACCCTGATCCTGACCACAGTCCTGTAATACTGAGGACCAGCTGTGTCCTGCTGTGTAGTTGCCACCTTCCTATGCACAGCACAGGCTTTGAGCTTCCTGAGTTGTGCTCCCCACTCAGGCATCAGTTGTCAACCCCCTGTTTTTGTTATCTTATGTTATCTTTGTGATATTTTCATCTTAGTGTCTTCCTAGGAACCTGCACATGAATCTTTGCCCTTCCCTTTAATGTTCCTGCCTGCTTTTGTGCTGTGCAGAGAGAAGACCCTCAGAAACATCAGCCTCACTTACCAGCAGTTCCAAAACTCCAATGAGAACCTGATGTTCTGGATGAACAACCTTCCCAAGCACCAAGTGAAGACCACTGATGGGCCAAGCCAGATCAATTACAAGCTGCAGGCACAGAAGGTGTGTTCCAGGGCAAGAATAGCCTGTAACTTTACAGGGATGGGGCAATTTGCTTGTGAACGGCACATGCAAAATAATAGCAGCCAGCTCCTAGTTGTGTGCTCCCCCATCACAGTGAAAGAACTAGAAAAGGATTGTAGCTCACAGATACACCAGGTGTTACCTGGTGTATCTCACCTTGCTGGGTTTAAGTACAGTTCTGGTGTCCTCCTCTGTGCCAGTCACCTCCAGGTTGAAATCCTCTCCATGGAGAGGACACTTTCAGATCCTGAAACATTGCACCTTGAACTGAGATGCTGCATCCAGGTCCTTCATTTTTCTCTCCTTGAGCAGACTCTAAACTCACTAGCTCAGACGAGGAGTTGTGGAGGTCTCTGTTGGCTGCTATTTATCTCATTTGTGATAAATCAGTGTGGGAGGTCCTGGGCAAGTGACAGCACTGCTGAGATATCCTAAAACCCTGGAGACTCTTCCTAAATGTCTTTCTGTTCCCACCATTCCCTCAGCTGAGCTGACTCTCTAGGCTGCAAGGGTATTTCTGGGCAGCTGGATTTCAATGTGTCCTTAACACCACGTGTGTCTCCTGCAGAGGCTGGTGGAGGAGATCCAGAGCAAGGAGCCTGAGAAGAACGCCCTGGTCAGGCTGTCCCAGAACGTGCAGTCCACACTCAATGTAAGGATGGGTTTTCCCATTTGTCACTCCCTTAGAATTTCAGCCAAGGGAGCCCCCCCAACCCTCGTGTTTCTGCTCTCAACAGGACTATGAGCTTGAAGCAGGCAAATACAGCTCCTCTCTGGACCCTTCCCTGACCGACTCTGCTGCAAAGAGGCTGCGTGTGACCCCCCTGCAGGAAAGCATCCAGGCCCAGGTAAGATGTTAAGATGAAGGCGTGGAAATCATTGTCCAGCTCGTTACCCATGCCCCAGTGTCCTCTGCAAAGCCTTAATCCACTCTTACAGCCACCACTGATTATGATCCTAATCCCAGAGTCAAAGTCCTCGGGGATCTCTTTGTCCATGGGGCAAAGCAGCACGTGAGATCCTGAACTAGGGTTGTGCCTCAGTGGAGATTGTTGATGCTTCCCCCTTACCACATTGTGAATGAAGATAAAACTTAGAGGGTGGGTGTGTGGGGAGAGGAAGAAGCCAGAGCTCCTCTCTGCTCTGCCCGGTGCACCCCGGTTCTCCTGCATCACCTCGAGGTTTTTGCCCACTGCCTTCTGTTGCCTTTTTCTGGTCTTAAAATTAAAACCAAAACATGGTTTATAGGGAAGAGGGGTTTTTATCTCGGTATTTATTTAAGGATTTTTGGGTATAGTATTTTGTCTAGGTGGAATGCCTCGAAATGTATGTACTGTTCTTTTTCACACACTGAAATACACAATTATAGGCTTTGCAAATTAGCATATTTATCAAAGATTTTTCAATGAGAGGTTTGAGTGAACCACCCATTCTGAGGAACTTTTTCTTTGGATGAGCTTCTTTTAGTTTATAAAAACATGTTTTGGAGAGGACTTTGGGGTTTGGGACTTTAAGATTGTTTGGTTTTTTGGTTTAACAGTACAGTGGGCCTCAATTAAATTATCAGGCTTGGAAAATTACAAGTATGTAGGCTAAAAGCACTAAGAATACATAAAACTATATAAAAGGTTATGTAAGGGGGGTATAAAAGAAAAAGAAAAAAATCATCCCGGCATCACCTCCACGTGTGAATTTGGAAAACTGGACCCCGTGCAGGCCTGCAGGCATCTAACAGGCATTCAAGTAATAGGGACAGGATCTCCTACATGAGTCCTTAGACTCTGTGTCTCTCCAAAGAGTCAGATGGGAAGACACTAATCCCTAAACTGTGCCATACACAAAACTCACCCCGGTGAAAGGAGGTGTGGCAGAGTCTGCCATGCAATGGAGCTGTGTCAGGGTGAGGGGACAGGGCTCTCACTGCTCTTTCTTTTGCAGGAAAATGATGTCACCAAGCTCTACATGGAGCTGGCAGCAGAAAATAAACAGCAGCTCAGCCGGCTGGAGTTCGCCAAGAAGATTGTTGAGAAGGTACCAGCCTACAGCTCACTGCAGGATTGGGGTACTCTAGATTGGGGTTCAAATCTGCTCAGCCTGGGCCTCCCCAAGTCTCCACATCCAGGTGTGAGGAAGGACAGGAATAGAAACCCCTCTGAGAAAAAGACACAAAAACCACAGTTTCACTGATGCTGATCTTGGGTTGCGACTCTCATCACCTCTGGGGCCCTCAGCTTGTTACTGAAGCTGTAGTTTATGCTTGGAAAAAAAGATTAGGGCTCTTAAGTCCAGTTCTCTTAACTATAGGTAATCAGTGTTCAGAGACTGAGAATTTCAGATTTGTTGATGGATGTGGCTGGAATTTAGTGCTCACAACCTTCTGGAAACACTTCAAAGCAATAGGATTTTTATAGCTTTCTACAGTTTGAACTGCCTGTAGGAAAAGTCTCAGGACTGGGTGACTTTTAGTCGGTCCAAGAAGCTCAAGAGGTTAAGCTGGGGACTGGCTGTGATGCTCTCCCTCAGCTACAGCTACGAGAAGGCAGGAGAAAGCACCTTTGTGTGCTGCTGCAGCACCTCCATCTCAAGGGGAAGACACACCAAGCCAGTTGCTTGAGATGATGGGATTGTGTCCTCATTTTCCATTTACAAACAGCCTTATTTGAAGACTGCCTGGGAATTCTGTGCCAGTTTTGCCTCCCACCATGCCATGTCATTTAAAAGATCTCTGAGTCACCTTAAAAGAGAGACTTGTTTTCCCTGCCTTTTGTAAAATTCTTTTTTGTTTTTTCCCTTGCAGAAGGAAGTGCATGAGGACATTGAAGCTGTACATGAGCAAACCGAGAAATCTGAAAACAAAACTACAACAAGCAGGGAGTCTGAGGGGTTGAAATCGCAGTTGGAGGAGGAAAGGAGGAAAGTGGCCAGGATTGAAGAGGACCTGGAGGAACACAGAAACAAGCTGCTGATGTTGAAGACTCAGAAGCCCATTGAAAGAGTGGAAGAAAAGGAGGTGATTGAATACTACAGAGACCCACAGGTGGAGAGCAACCTGTCTAGGATGGTACAGCAGATTGAAGAGGAAGGCAAAAAGAGGCAGAGCCTGCAAGAAGACATTGATGCGATGAGCCGTAAGCTTGCCCAGATGGAGAGTGAGAAGAAGGTCGCTCCTGCCCAGCTCCTCACCAAAGAGATCACAAAAATTGAGAAGGACCCAAGCCTGGATGACCAGGCAGCCCGTCTTCGTCAGGAGATCAAGCGTCTCCAGGAGGAAAGCTTGGCTGCTGTTTCTGAACTTGAGCAGCATAAGAGGGAGCTGCTTATGCTGGAGAGAAAGCAGCCCAACATCCGAGAGAAAGTGGTGGTGAAGGAGCTCATCAAACTGGAGAAAAACCCAGAAATGCTGAAGTCTGTTAGGACCCTGCAGTTACAAATCGATGAGGAATCCTTCAAAAGAAAGTCTGCAGAAGAAGCAATAATGAAAGTGAAGAACAAGATTGAGGAGGTGGAAAGACTGATTGAAACAGCAGAACCCAAGATTATTGTTAAGGAGGTGAAGCAGGTAGAGCAGGACCCAGAGTTATTGAAAGAGACTTCCAAGCTTAAAACTCTGATTGAAGAAGAGAGGAGCAAAAACTTGATGCTTACAGGTGAGCTGGGAGAGCTGCAGAGCCAGTACAGCATCGCAGAGAAGCAAAAACCCAGGATAGAGGTGAAAGAGAGGGTCAATGAGATCTTCCTGGTGGACCCTGAAACGGAGCGGCAGATTGCACACCTGAGAAGGGAGCTGCAGGAAGTCACACAGAAAAGGACAAAGATTGACAGTGAAGTGGAAGAGGCCTTAGCAGAACTCAAAGTCCTCAGGTCACAGAAACCAGAGGTGGAGTTTAAGGAGGTAATAGAGGAAGTAGTGAAACATGAAAAGAGTCCAGAGATTCTCAGAGAAATTGACAGGCTGAAAGAGCAGCTCAATGAACTTGTGAACACCAATGGCAGGACCCAGGAGCAGCTCATTAGGCTGCAGGGGGAAAGGGATGAATGGAGGAGGGAGAGATCCAAGGTGGAAACCAAGCTGGTCAACAAGGAAGTCATCCGATATGAGAACGATCCACTCTTGGAAAAAGAAGCCGATCGCCTGCGTCAGGAGGTGCGTAACATGTCCCAGAAGAGGAGAGCTGCAGAGGATGCCATCTACGACCTGCAGAATAAATACATGCTGCTGGAGAGGCGGAAGCCGGAGGAGAAGGTGGTTGTTCAAGAGGTGATACTGACCCAAAAGGATCCAAAGCTCCGAGATGAGCACAGCAGGCTCAGACGGAGTCTGGATGAGGAGGTGAGCAACAGGCGTCGCCTGGAACGTGACGTGCAGCAGGTTCGTGTGCTGGTGGAAGAGCAAGAGAAGTTGCTCAACTTTCAGGAGGATCGAAGCAAGAGGCTTGCACTGGAGAAGGAGATGAGACAAATTACACTGAGAATAAAGGAGCTGGAGGAGAGCCCAGCCCCAGTGCAAGAAAAGATCATTATGGAAGAAGTGGTCAAGCTGGAGAAGGATCCAGTCCTGGAACAGTCTGCCAGCAACCTGCGCTTGGAGCTGGACCGGGAGAAGATGGAGGTGCTGAGCTTGCAGAGAGAATGTAAGAACCTGCAGGTGCAAGTTGATGTCCTGCAGAAAACCAAATCCCAGGAGAAGACCATCTACAAGGAGGTGATTCGAGTGGAAAAGGACAGAGCACTGGAGAGTGAACGTGCACGCATCTGGGAGCTGCTGAGCAGGGAGAGGGGAGCCAAGCAAAAGGCAGAAGAAGAGGTACGGCGGCTCCGGGAGAAGATCGAGAGAGCTGAAGGCATGAAGAGGACATGGGCTCGTGAAGAGACGGAGCTGCAGAAAGCCAGGAACCTGGCCATCCAGGAGAGGGCCAGCCTGGAGAGTGAACTGCGGGAGCTGGAGAGGCAGAAGCAGCAGAAAGTCCTCTTCCTTCGGGAGGAATCCAAACTGCTCAGCCAGCGGACTGAGAATGACAGGCAGAAGAAGAAGCAGCTGGAACATGAGGTTTCCCTGCTGGAGGCAGACATCCTTAGGGAGAAGGACCAGATCTACAACAAGGAGAGGTTCATTCGGGATCTCCAGTCAAAGGTCAACCGTGAAGAAATCAATCATGAGACCCAGATGAGAGAGACAAACCTCTCCACCAAGATCTCTATCTTGGACCCTGACACAGGGAAGGACATGTCCCCTTACGAAGCCTACAAGCGAGGTATCATAGACAGAGGCCAGTACATCCAGCTGCAAGAACTGGAGTGTGACTGGGAAGAAGTCACCACCCTAGGCCCAAATGGGGAAATCTCACTTCTCCTTGACAAGAAAAGTGGGAAGCAGTATTCCATTGATGATGCACTAAGGCTGAGGAGGATCACAAAGGAGGAGTACCAGCTGTACCGGGATGGCAAGATTCCCATCTCTGAATTTGCCTTGCTGGTGGCTGGGGAAACCAAGCCTCCCTCGTCCCTCTCAATTGGCTCCATCATCTCCAAATCCCCGCTCACATCACCCACCACCCACCAAACCCAAACCTTCTTCCCCCCAGCCTCACAGAAGGGTGTATCTGATGACACATCCCCCATCGCCGGGGTGTATGACACCACCACCGACACCAAGTACAACATCAAAACTGCCGTTGCAAAGAAGCTGCTCGATCCCATGACAGCTCAGAAGCTCCTGGAAGCCCAGGCTGCCACGGGGGGCATCATAGACCTCATTTCCAGGGACCGGTTCTCAGTCCATAAGGCGATTGAGAGGGGGCTGATTGAAAGGACCTACATGCAGAGACTGCTCAATGCCCAGAAAGCTTTCACAGGCATTGAGGACCCGGTGACCAAGCGAAGGCTGTCTGTGGGGGAAGCGGTTCAGAAGGGTTGGATGACCAAGGACAGTGCTTTCCCCTACCTGCAAGTCCAGCATCTAACTGGAGGGCTCATCGATCCCAAGAAAACTGGTCGCATCCCTGTGCTGGAAGCTGTCCAGACAGGGATGATAACGAGCAACCTGGCCAACAGGCTCCAGGATGAGTCCAACTATGAAAAAGATCTCATTGACCCTGTCACTAAAGAGAAGATAAATTACAAGGAGGCCATGGCCCTCTGCCAGAAGGATTCTCTGAGCCACCTCCTGCTGCTCCCGGCCGCGTCGGAGGGGTATCAGCGGTACCACCAGGCGAGCCGTTCCCCCAGGCTCTCGCGGTTCAGGCACTGAATGGATTCGGGCACGTACTGGGGCTGGTTCCTTCAGGAGTCCATCCCTTCAGAACACCTCTCCCCACGGGGGCAGCAGGCTCACAGGAATGGAGCATCTAGCATTTAGGGCTGCCTCCTCTTCTCTCTTAGCTACCTGCTTCCCAACACAGCTCAGCCGTGCGAGGAAGAACACGTGGTCGTGGGCCTGCCACAGAGGGGTCCCCACAGTCCCAGGGTGCGGTTCCCTAATCAGCCCAGAGAGGGTTGATTGCCAGAACTCCACGGGCAGTAGGTTAAACGTGACTATGCCCAGAAAGGGGGAAGAGCCAGAGCGTTTTCCAGTTGGGTCATTCTGCATGCAATAAACTTAGCAAGTGAGTGTCTGTGGCTGTGTTGTCTCTGCAGGCGGCGGCTGCCATGTGGCTGGAGGCACAGCTACTCCTCCCCCATGCAATCCCATGCCCTGAAGCCCAATCCACAGAGGGTTTGTAGACTCCTGCTCTCCCTCATCTCCCAGCACTGAACCCCCTAAAGCGTCCTTCTGCCTATGAATCCATATTTTTAAAGATTTTGTTATAATTGTCTTTCAAACTGAAAACCAACAGGACTTTGCTTCCTGGTCATTTGGACACCTCTAAAAGAGGGACTTGAACACCAAAGGGGTGCAGTCCCACCCAACAGTACTGGAAAACCTGCACTTGCTATTTCTTTAGGTGAACTAATGTCTTGGTTCGAAAGACAGGTGTCTGCTAAGGAAGGCAGGAGCTTCCCTTGGAATGGAAGATGCAACCCCCTTCCCTCCAAATTACTATAAATTTGAAATTAAGGGGCTTTCAGGCAAAGATATGAGAAATAGGAATAACAGTTCTTTACTAATATGTAAATATATATGTATAACAAGACAGAAAAATACCGGTTTAAACTGACAGTCAGATACAACCTGACCCCCTGACAGTCAGGGCAGCAGTGGCAGTCTGATAAGAAGGTGGCTGCAGTCCTCCTGAAGTGATGGATGTGGCTCTGTTGAAGCAGTGATCCTGTAAAAGGGTTTGGTCTTCCTCGGAAGGCCCAGTGATAGATATGTAGCTCTTGTCCTCTGGGAATCCAGTGGGAAAGGCTGTGGTGTTCAAAATCTTAGATTATATCCAGGATGGAGTGCTTGGTTCCTCTCTCTGGGTGGAACATCTCACAATGGGATAATGAGTCATGCAGCAAGGCATTGATGGGCCATGAACAGGAGATAGTGCTGAGTTATCTGTGAGTCATGGGCAAGGTATTAATGGGCCATTAACAGGAGATAATCCAGAGGGAGGAGGCAGGGAACACTGTCCCACCTGGTTTCAACAGCTCATGGAGATGGTGATAGAATACATGCTTTTGGGCACATCTTACATTGTAACCTAGGACAACTAAAAGGACATTACTCCTCTGTGTAACTTCCACCACTCAGTCCTTTCTGAAACAAGCATGTCTCATATCCCAAATGTTCTTCCCTAGTATCTACTCTCTTGTGGAGCATCCCCTGGGTTTATGAGATGAGAAAATTACTTTCTGTTCATATCAGCTGCTCCTTTCCCTCTCCCAAAGGCTCTTTCATCATAGCTGATGCTGTTCGGGAACTTCAATACATCCAAAATAATCCATGAGAGTAGAGGTTTTCTCCCCCACCTTCACCCACCAGAGCAGCAGCATAGCCTCTATTTCCATACAGCCTAGCTGTATGAATTTGAAGTCTGGGCTCCACAAAGAAACTGTTCCCACTCAGACAGGCTCAGCACACTCAGCTCCCACTACCTTCCTGCTGGTAGGTAGTGCCCAGCATTAACAACCTCTAACACCAAGTTTCCAGTCTGAGATCTGATCTGTCTCTGTCCCAGGCTCTGCAGAGTCTCTGGTTATTGTCAGAGACCTTTGTTTGCTGTTCGTGGCCATTTCAGCTGCCATGATCAGTGCTGGACAGTTTGTTGATTCACAACAGGGAAAACCCTTGCACACAGCCTGGAGCATCCATTCCCAGCCTGCTTCCTTTGGTAGAACACTGCTGGCACTGCTGGTCTGGACCAGCAGCAAGGGCTGGAGCTGGCCTGTCATGGACCAGGAGGGAAACCCTGCCCAAAAGCCCTTGAAGCACAGGAGCGTGGCCAGGTAAGGATCCTGTCCCTAGCACAACCCAGGAGCCCTGGAGCAGCACAGTTCCCAGGAATGCTCAGGTTCCCCTTCAAAGCTGCTGGGAGCAGCCATGCTGTGCCTTGGTTTTGCTCTCCTCGGCTGACTGAAAGCAGGAGAATCCATCAGCAATGGAGCTGTTGCCTTTCCTGCAGTTCAGCTCAGCCCAGCCCAGCAGGTGAGTTTGCTGCTAGCCCTCCTCACCCTGCTCTGTGGGGTAATTAATGGTTTGGGGGAATGCTCTGTAACTATGAGACTTGGAGTCCTGGTGATTAGGCAGGCTATTAGTCAGTTTGGACAAAGTGCTCCCTAACTGTGGCAGGAGGGATTTACCTGGGGTTGGGTGAAGTTGATGAGGTGCCTGAGCAGTTTAGTCTAGTCTGAAGAACACTCACTAAAAATCCTTTCGTTTGTTACCGAGTGCCACTTATCTGCAGAAAGTAGCTCGTGTCATGTCCTGATGTGTCCATAGGAAGCACCACTCAGCCATGGGGCTTTCCCCAGGTTGTCTGGCAGGGTTGGGAGTTGCTCAGGAGGAGCTAGGTAGGACTTTTCCTCCCTTCCCAGGCACAGAGTGATGGTGCTGCACTGTGGCTTTCCCAGAGCAGTTATTTCAACACAGCTGCTGTTGATTGCCTTTGCTGACAGTGGAGTTGGTAAGAAATGTTTAAAGTTGCCAGCTGGTTCAGTTTTTGGCCTAGGTTTGCTCTAGTGTTTTATTTATGTTTCTGGACTGGATGAATGTCCTTGGTATTTATTTTTTACTGCAGATCTTTTAAAAACAAAACAGAAATGAAACTCTTCTGCAAACAGTTTGTCTGGTACAACATGAGCATTGTTTGCATAGAGCAAACAGCGGAGCATTGACTTTACAACATGTATGCAAAGGCAGGGAAACGATTCCCACAGCAGAATTCATCCACGTCTCCATGGATTCATCCACAAATATGTGCCTCCAAGCTGACTGTCACCACACAGAGGCCATGAGATGCAGGAGCACAGCTCTCAGGTTGTGCTGAAATCGGGTTTTTGGGATTGCAGTTACTAGGAGAGCGCATGTGTGCACGTGCATGAAAAACAGGAGTGCAGAAGTTTGGCTTCTGTAAATTAGATCTGTCTTTTGAGTATTTAAATAAAGAGAACATAACTCTGAAATAGTGTGTGGCAACTTCTAACGGAAAGCAAAGCCACGCTGAGACATCACAGGGCTGCAGAACCATCAGCCCCTCATTCTGTTACTGCAACTCACCAAAAACTGAGTAAAATAAAACTCCTTAACATCAATGTAGTGTTAAGAAGAGGCATCATTTACTACAGGGTAAGCTCCACCTAATGTGTGCACAATTCACTACAAGTGCATTGCTAATATACAGTCACCACATGCATATTATAAGTGCCCATTACCATAAAACCCTCCCCATGCTCCCACGTTCAGGTTTTTTTATAGCCTTGTTTTGGCTGTAGCTGCATTCCCAAGCTAGATGTTTTAGGAATTCAATATGTCCTTGCTGAGAAAGCAGCTCCTGCATACCCTATTTCTTTGCTAAAAGTACAAAGATACACCAGAAACTCCATTAACCCTCTTGGTATCAATTCCCCATTTTGAAATGTCTCAAATACCTTAAGGCCATTTGATAAGTTCCAAGTCAATTTCTATCTATAGTCACCTATATTCCCGCAAGATTGTGACTTTTTGACTTTTTTTGATGATCATTTTGCGAACACAACCAATAGCAATGCTGATAATTGTTACAACTACAATCACAGTTACCATGGTTTCCAGTATTCCATCCAGCCTTCCTTTCAGGGACCATCATCCTATTCCTTGAAGAATTTTATTGGACCAATTAGTTTCAGGATAGCACTGCTATCCTCAGTAACTTGCCACATTTTGTGGTCCTTGGAGATCTTCTGTTACATTTGGCATGTGTACACAACAGTGTTCTCTATCCAATTTTAAATACCTACAAACCCCTTGTTCATTGGCCAGCAATGGAGCCAAGGCCATTATGTTCTGTAATGTCAGATTATCATATTGAATCACCATTGACAGATTTATTGGGATAATTCCCCAAGGAATAGATTTCCCTGCAGAATTAGGGACAGAAAGGCAGGCTGTAATGCTGGACAGATTGTGCATTTTACCAAACCCTTGGATTGAAGTCAATAGTAAATTTTCTTCCACACCTCCACCCAATTCCCATAAATATTAGTCTATACATTTCACTGCTCATTTACAGATGTCTTCGACATTTTCAGCTGCAAGGGTCTGGTGTTTTCCACTGTCCACTCTGAGTCAGGAGCCCTCCAAATTCAGGTGCAATGTATCCAGGAGTCAATTCCTTTCACTTTCCCAGCTGTTCTTGTAGCCAACAGAACCAGGTAATGTCCTTTCCACTGCTCCGGGAGTGGCTCAGATTTCCAGGTCTGGATGTGTACGTGATCCCCAGGCTGAAATGAGTGAACTGGGGTGTTTAGAGTAAGAGGTTCTGAGAGAATGACAAACCTTTTTAGTTCATTCAAGGGTTTCCCTAATAAAATTAAATATTGATCTATTCCCCAATTCCCAATTTGTTCCTCAGCTCCAGGAAAAGTTGCAGCAGAGTATGATCTCCCAAGCATCAATTCATATGGGCTCACCTTCAGGTCAGTTTGGGGCTGTACTCTAACTCGTAACAAGCCTGGTGGCAACACCTGTAGCCATTTTAAGAAAGTTTCCTGACACATTTGCTGATCTGTCTCTTTAAAGTTTGATTCACTCCCTCAACCCTTCCACTAGATTGCAGTCTCCATGGAGTATGTAAATCCCAATTTACACCCAACTGCTTACTAAATTGCTGTAACACTTCAGATATAAGATGGCATCCCCTATAAGATGACATCCGTATAGGAACTCCAAACTGGGTATGATCTCTTTGAGGAGTACCTTGGTGACTTCCCTAGCCTTGTTGGTGCAGCAGGGCAAACCTTCTGGCCTACTAGTGGAAAAGGCATCCACTAACACCAGGAGATCCCTGTATCGCTGTTGGTGTGGTAGCTCAGAAAAACCAATTTTCCAGTAATCCCTGGGAGTGTTTCCTCTTTTAGTGATCCCTGGAGGCGACGTTTTTAAACTCAAATGATTATTTTTAAGATATATTGGGCATTTTTCTGTAACAGACTTGACAATTTTTGTCGTAGGGACACTGGTATCTGAGTCCGGGGACTTGTCACCATAGCATTGTTTCCCCATTGGGTTTGCTGGTGTTTCTCTTTCACAATTTGCAAATCAGTTGTGGTGGGACTATGGTCTGGTTGTTGGGAGTTACTGCCCACCCACCCTCTTCTGGGCTTTTAGGTAAGTAACTAATTTTAAATCTGCCTGACTATATCTAGGGCTAACCTCTGGGAGTGAAACAGCTTTCTCAGGTTTTAATGCCAGGATGCCTTTTCGTGCAATTCTGCCTCTTGTGCAGATTTATCTGCAAGTCTGTTTCCCATATGAATTTGGGAATCCCCACGCTGGTGTGCCCTGCAGTGTAGTACAGACACTTCTGTAGTACAGACACTTAGCTGGGTGGCATTAAGGAAGGACAATATTTTGTGTGTATATTTCATCAGAGATCCCTGACCTCTTTCCCTCCATATGTTTCCATGGGCATGAAAAATGCTAAATGCATATTTTGAGTCAGTCCAGATGTTTACTCCTCTTCCTGCTGCTAATTCCAGGGCTCTTCATAGGGCTATGAGCTCTGCCCTATGTGCTGAGGTGTCCATGAACAATGGTGCAGCTTCTATTATATTACCTTGGTTGGTGTTACTATGTCATAGCCATCTTTTTATTTTCCATCTTGCACCAAGCTACTTCCTTCTGTAAAGAACTCTGGATCTTCAGTTTGTGCATCTTGTAGGTCTGGTTGACTTGCATGAACTTATTCAGTTTTCTGTAGGCAATTGTGGGTCAGTTGCTCTTCTTGCTTTGGGGTGTTCAAGACTTGGCCTGGATTTACCACTGTGGTTACTTTCAATTCCACATCTTCTTGCTCCACTAGAACAGTCTGATATTTCAGCATGCAGCCTGTGGAAAGCCAGTGCCCCCCTTTTTGGCCTAATACAGTGGTTATGGTGTGTGAAGTGCACACTACTATCTTTTGTCCCAAAGTCAACTTCCTGGCCTCTTGGATGAGGAGAACAGTTGCTGCTACAACTCACAGGCAGCCTGGGCATCCCTGGCTGACCTTGTCCAGTTGTTTTGAAAAGCACCCCACAGGCCTCTTGAAGTCTCCCACCTTCTGAGCCAGAACTCCAAGAGCAAGCTGCTGTCATTCATGCACAAAGAGCTCAAAGGGCTGTGTGAAGTCTGCAAGTCCTAAGGTGGGTACAGACATCAGGGCCATCTTTAGGTTATAGAATGCATGCTCAGTCTCAGGAGTCTAAATCAAAGGTCATTCCAGGGCCTCCTTTAAAAGCTCGATGATTTGACCAAAAGTCCATAATTTAAAACCCACAATGTGTGCCATCCAGCCATACCCAAGAATGCTGTTAAATCTTGGGCAGTTGCAGGCTGGGGTACTTGGCAGATGGCCTCTTTTCTGTCTGTTCCAATTTCCACTGTCCTGGCATTATTTCAAACCCTAGATAGGTAACTTGCTGCCTCATGATTTAAGCTTTTTCCCAAAATACTTCATAACCTCCTTGGTCTAGGAAATTTAGAAGACTGACAGTCAATTCCATGAACTTTTCATTAGTTTCACTCGCTAGTAAGATGTCATCAGCATACTGCAGGACCAACTCTTTGGGGTTCTCCTTTTTCCAGCTCTCTAATTCTTTTAGTTGGTTCCCAAAAATGGCTGGACTGTTTTAAATCCTTGTCGTAACACAGTCCAGGTAAGCTGAGTCTTCCCACCACTTTGAGGATTTTCCCATTCAAAGGCAAAAATT
Organism: Erpornis zantholeuca; assembly: GCA_013400515.1. Taxonomy (NCBI): domain Eukaryota; kingdom Metazoa; phylum Chordata; class Aves; order Passeriformes; family Timaliidae; genus Erpornis; species Erpornis zantholeuca. Next base: position 623,884 of record VZTN01000516.1, read on the forward strand.
CCCTGGCTTTGCTTATCAATAGGTATGCAAAATCCTATCAGTGATAGGTATTCTTCAAACCTATCACTGTAAACCACTGGTGATATTCCATAAGTGATGTTAACAGGGGATAGGGATTTGCTATGACAGGGTGGATATCCTGAACTATTTGATTGATTGCTCATGGGTCCTGTACCAATCTGTACTTATTTGCCAGGCTTTTTAACAGACAAAATGGGAGTGTTATATTCTGACTCACATTCTATCAGTAATTCAAATTCCCTGAAATTTTTAATTAGATTCTCAATTCCCCTCCTAATTTCTAATTTTAAAGGATATTGTTTCTGCCTTACTGGTTTTGATCCAGGTTTTAGGGTAACACTTACAAGCTGAGCTTGTTGGGAATGGCCTAGAGTTCCACTGGTCCAAATCAAGGGTGTTTTACTGCATTTTAGGTTGTTTCTGGTATTCCTCCAGAGTGGTCCAGTTCTGGTGTTCCCTGAAATATAAAAGTCCTTGCCTCGCTGGCTTTAGTCTCGGGTACCAATAATTGCATTTCTCCATCTTTAAACACAATCTGTGCCTCCAATTTACTTAGCAGGTCTTTTCCTAAAAGAGGAACTGGACATTCAAGGCATATATAAAAATTTGTGTGTTATCCACCGTTTGCCAAATTTAAAATTAATGGGGTTAAAGAATGTTTGTTTTTCCATTTTCCCTGTTGCACCAACAACATTTATAGTTTCTTGGCTTAATTTTCCATTATTTGTATTTAATACTGAATAAGTAGCCCCAGTGTCTATTAAAAAGTCCATTTTCTCTTCCCCCAGCTCTGTTGTAACCGGGGGTTTAGCCGAGGTTTTCACCTGCGGTTCCTGTCATTCTTGATGTCGGGGTAGCTCTGTTACCTTCCGCGCTGTTGGGTTCTTGGGGCACCCCCATTTCCAGTGCCCCAGTTCTCTACAATACGCACACCGATTGGGCTGCAAGCCTCCGTGGGCAGAGCCCCTCTCTGTCCTGCGATTAAATAGTGCTCTCTGCAGGGCTACACTCAGCATTGCAGCCCTACACCTTCCTCTTTTCTTTCTTTCCCGTTCCTTTTCTCTCTCCTCCCTTTCCATTTCCTGTTTCTTTTGTCTCTCCTCCCATTCCATTTCCCATCTTTTTTCTTTCTGTTCCTTCTCCTTTTCTCTCTCCTGGATCTTATTTTCTTCCTCTTCTCCCCTATTATTAAAAGCTATCCAGGCCACTTGTAAGAGTTTTCGTAGGTCACAAGAGTCTGCTCCCTCCAGCTTTTGTAACTTCTTTCTAATATCTGGTGCTGAGTTCCCTATGAAAATGGAGCCAGCTGTACAGCTTCCTCTGGTTTTTCCGGATCAATATTAGTGTATCTCCTGGCAGTTGCCCTTAGACGTTCCACAAATGCAGTTGGAGCCTCATGTGGTTCTTGTTTCACCTCATAAAGTTTAGACCAATTGGCTGCCTTTGGCATTGCATGTCTAAAGCCAAATAATATCCATTGTTGATATTGTCCCAGAAAAACCTCTCCCTCCTTTGTGTTAGGGTCCCAGTGGGGGTCCTGGGAGGGAAAATGCTCTTCTATGGTTCCTGGTAATGCACCTGCTGTACCTATCCTGTCCACCTCCTTCCAAGCAGTCCTGAGTACCATCTCCCTTTCTGTAGAGTCTAATAGAGTATCTAACAGAACCTGTATAATGCCCCAAACCAGATTCTGGGTCTTGAGAGTGGTTTTAAACACTCTAGATACTCTCTCTGGATCTTCCCTGTAGGGCCCTGCCAGTCTCATCCATGCCTCAAGATCTACTGGAGAGAAAGGGACCTTCACCACTATCAGGCTGTGAGATCCCAACCCTGCCCAGAGCTGAGCTACGGCCTCCTGCTTATCCTCCTCCAGCCTTCTCACCTCCCATTCACTGACCTCTTCCTTTCTCACCTCCTGCTCACCCTGGGTTCTCCCCACCACTGGACTTGAAATTAACTCTTGCCTCCCTCCTGACTGCTCACCCCCTCCTTGTGCATCCCCCTTATCAGGCACACACAGATACTCTATCCCCATATCTCCTGCATCCAGTGCCTCTGTCATTTCTACATCAGCCTCCTCCTCCCATTGGCCATGGCATTTCAAACAGTGGTGCCCAACAGTACAAGAGGAACAACATCGCTTCAATCTCCTATCCTTTTCCCTTTTCTTTCCAAAAGCTAACTTGAGAGGGTTTGACAGGATGGGTAGGCACCCTCTTTGCAATTCCAGATAGTTTCTTAAAGAAAAGAACAGATCTACATAAGGCATCTCATTCCACTTCTCCTCTCTTCTACAAAACAACCTCAGCTGTAATATGGTGTGATAATCTAAGGTGCCGTTCTCCGGCCACTTCGCCTGATTGTCCAGTTTATACACTGGCCACCAGTAGTTACAAAACTGGATTTGTTTGCATTGAGGTAGTAAGTCCCCTCCTGTCTTTTTCCAGTGGATCAATACACATTTCAACGGAGAATTCGGGATATCACTTCTCACTCTAGTTTTAGAACAGACCTCCCCCATACTCAATAATACAAGTATATAACAACGGCTGGAAAGCGAATACAACGATTACCTGGGCGCGGGGAGTCCCTGCGGCTGTGTCTGAGCTGCAGAGGGGGATTGACGCTGCCCAGGCAGCTGGCGCTGGAGCAGCCGAGAAGCCACCGGGCAGCGGCCGGGCTGCTGTGCTGCGAATCTGTTGGCTTTCTTCTCTTCCTCTCCCCCGAGCCAAAAAGACGGCGGGGAAGGGCTGAGCTGCCACCGGGGGTGCCCCTGCCTGCCCGCCCGCTCGCACTCGCGCTGGGAATCCGGCGCGCCCTGACACGAGAGGGCGCTTCGGGTCCACAAACGCGATTCAGCCGCGTACACAGAAAACCAATCAATAATCGATAGCACACCCCCCCCGATTGTTTCGAAATCCCAACAGACGGTTAAGTTGCAACACTCTTTCAGCAAACGAGCTTTATATCGCAGGCGTCTCAGTGTTGATTTTACAGGCCGGCAAACTTCAATCAACACCCAACCCACTCACACGCACACTCCCAGAGACCAAAAAGAATTCAGAGTGTCTAAGCAAACCCCACCACAAAAGCAGGTACGGCAATTCTTTGGCTCCAGTGTTATGAGCCTGTTTTTCTTCTTCTCGGCCAGCTGCAACACTGCTTTCTGTTTCCTGATCCAGGGGAATCCCTCAGAGGGAACTCGAACCCCCCAGTCCTGGAGTACTGGAACCCCCAGTAATCCTGGGGAACTCGAAACCCCAGACAGTGAGCTTACCCAGGGACTTGAGCCTTGTTGGGTGACTCAAACCCCTCACCAGTAACAGTGAGAGGATTTGTATCCCTCGTCAATAACCCCAAGAAAAACAATTTAAATTATGCCTTTACTCACCCCAGGGATCTTGCCTTGAGCCTCTGACAGTCTGAGGCCGAGGTTCTCCCTGAGAACCCTCGGTGCCAGCTGGAGATCTGTTGACTGCAGATCCGTCAAGGCTCAGAGGTGAGCTCCCATCTGGGTGGCCAATAACTGTCACCAGAATTCACCAAAATAAAACTCCTTAACCACAGGCTTGGTGCACAGGGGGTAAGCTCCAGGTGGCGTGCACACAATTCACTACAAGTGTGATCCTTATATACAGTGACTGTGTATATAATGAAATTGTTCATTACCATAAACCCTTCCCTATGTTCCCAAGTTCAGTTTTTTCCATAATCTTGTTTTGGCTGTAGCTGCATTCCTAAGGCAGATGTTTCCCCCTTATCTTCCTTCTGTCCTTGATGAGAAAGCAGCTCCTGCATACCCTGTTTCTTTGCTAAAAGTACACAGACACAGGAGAAATTGGATTAACCCTTTCAGTACCAGTTCCACAGCAGGACTGAGAGCACATCTCTGCACCTGCTAAGGATTTGCACTGGAAAGGATAAAAGAAAGCGCAGGAGATGAGGAAGGGAGGGCTCTGTGGAAAAAGGGACTAGCCAGGCTGTCCTGTGTCATCAGCCTAATGGGCTCTGCCAAACAATGAACACCAAGGTTTCTGAACAAATAACAAGTATTTATTTTATACTGAAGAAAAAGAAATTAAGATGTCAAAACCACACCAAGAGTCAGAGACAATCCCCCAAACATTTGAACAGCAAAAACATTTCCAAGACCATAAAGCAAAGGAAACAGCATTACATATGGAATGATGATGGAAGGCCAGTGGTTTCGCTGCTCCCTGTTTCCAGTCCTATGCAGCAAGTGCTTTATCCTAACTGGATCTGCTTTATGCTAACTGGATCTTTTGGCTTCTTGGTCCCAGCTAAGGCACAAACTAAGACATCTGATAGTGCTCTTCAACTTGTGAAAGAGCAGGATGTCAGCTCTGTCAAACAGCTCAGACTAAAAAGCTTGTCTAGTGCTGAGAAGCCTGGCTGATAACAGCAGCAAAGGGCTGAGCAGAGAAGTGCCCCCCTTCCCTGGTGCCAGCAACTGCCACCAACAGACCTGGGGATGCTCCAGTGCTGGCAGAAATCACTGTATGTCACCTTAGCTCACTAATGCAAGGACAAACCTCTGAGAGATGCTCTCTTCTCTACATTTCAGTGCTTTATGCTGATAAATTACCCCCACCTTTGCACATGACGTCTTCAAAACAGCTCTTCTGGCTGTAACCCAAACTTTCCCCCAGCAACAGACTGAAAGTCTCTAAATGCCAAGAATGTCCCCTTTCAGGTTCCTCAGGAAAAGCAAAACCCTGGGTTCCAGCCAGGTAGCCCTGCTAAGTTCCCCAGACCAGATCTGCAGTGCTACATAGGGGTGCATGAACTTGGGGAGATCTGTGTCCTCTCATCTGCAGTCTCTCCGCAACACAGGTCGCTGCTCAGGGCTCCCAGAGTTTCTGCAGAGGAAGTACTGGTGGTTGAGGGCTGCTTTGGCTGAGATGCGCTTGCTGGGATCATACAGGAGCAATTGCTGTCAAGAGAAAAACACAGAAGGTTCAGGATCTTAAAAACTGGGTGATTGATTGCACCTGCACACAGCTGGGCCCAGTTGCAGATGTTGGTCCTGCCTTTTTCCTTCTCCGCTTCGGAAGTCGCCCACAACTGAAATTACTCTGGGGATTATGTTAGAAGAGTTCCCTGACTCCCAATGCAGTGGTTCCTAGAGGAACCTGCAAAGACAGTCCTTCTTCAAAGTATGACTGAGCCCTGTTCCATGATTCAGTGCTTCTGCACTGGCAGAGGTGAGCATTCGACCCAGATAAGCTAACACACTGCCAGGTAATTCAATATCAAATATCCCTATTCCTTGCTCAGTTTGAGAAGGTCCTGTCTATCCCCAGGCCTTGTTCTGAGCCCTCACTCACCGTCAATAAGTCTCTCCCATCTCGATCTAAGTTTGGAACAATGTCCTTCATCTCCTTCCTTGGCCACCGGGGGAAGCTGCCCTTGTAGTCAGGGAGCTGGGTCACACCAGGCCAGGTCACCTCGGTGGGAGTGCCCAGGGTGCGAAAGATCTGGAAGAGCTGATCGATCTCAGAGTCCCCTGGAAACAGAGCCTTCCTAGTCATCTGAATGAAGAAAAGAAAAAGTCAGGTCCCACCTTTCCATCAGCTGTGTGCCCTATTTCCTGCTGCAAGCAACCCTCTGTCCCAGCAGGTGCAAACAACAGCACAGACCGGGGCAGTCACAATGCCATGATTATGCCAGGCAGTGGTTGGGAACATCACAGGTGTGTCTGACTGCTTGTCTCCAGCTCCTTTCCATGGATCCATGCTGCCCTCTTTCTGCCAATCCCTGATTTCTCTTTGTTTCCAAATACCCACTCTTGGCTAGCTCCCTCCTGCCTGCTCTGCAGCTCAGGGACTTTGGGAATGAGGAAAAGTGCTATTATACTGCAGGACTAACCCGAGCTCTTCCAAGGTGAGTATGGACCCCTAGGACATCCACTCTGCCATGACACAAGAGTGCTTGTTCTCTGCAGCCCACCATGGGGGCATCTAGAAGAGAGTCATCTCCTCCCAGGATGAAAATGCTGCAGCAACAAGGCTGAAGTTACCCCTTCTGCAAGGAGAGGCATCATGTTCCCATGTACTTGGAACTGCAGCCTTCTGACAGCCCCCTGAGGGGATAGATTTCCTTCTGAGATAAGGACCAGCTAACCCTTAGGGTGGACTTTCCACAGAGCACACCCCAGGACAGGGTGGGAATACAGTATTCCAGATGTTCTGTATCTCATCCCTCCTTCCCACTGCAGCTGCCTCCTTTGGCTCGTGAAAGAGATAATTTAAACCCATCCTACCATTTCTGCAAAGATGCAGCCAATGCTCCAGATATCCACAGGGGTCGAGTAGTATCTGCATCCCAGCAATATCTCAGGGGCTCGGTACCACAGAGTCACCACCTGGAAAGGAACCAACAAACGGGCTGTGTCTGGTTCCCTGGATACACCAGAGGGGTGGGACCCTCCCTTCTCAGCTGTAATGCTGAAAAACTGACTGTAAAATCAGAGCATGCCAAGGCCTTGCTGAATTTACAGACACTTTAGTGCCAGCAAGATTGGGACTACCGGATCATCCTTCAACAACACACTCTGGAACAAATAAATGTACTCTGTGCAGAGAAGGTGGGAGCCCGGCTGGCAGCCAGGCTCAGGTAGAGACAGTCAGCACACCTTGTGGGGACATGAGGTAACTCCTAAGGTGCAGGTGAGGTTAAGATCACATTCCTGGGCATGGCTCTGCCTCTGTTATGGATGAGCAACCTGTGCTGCTGCTGCTGTTCACCCACTCTGGATTGTGTACCCCACTCAGGGAGCCTCAACACTACCTCATGAGTGTATGTGCGTAGCGGGACCCCGAAAGCTCTTGCCAGTCCAAAATCAGCCAGCTTGATTGCTCCTGCTTCGTTAATGAGCAAGTTCTGTGGCTTCAAGTCCCTGTGGATGACTCTGTGCGAGTGGCAGAAGCTCACACCCTGCAGCAGCTGGAAAAGGTAGTTCTGAGGAGAGAAGAGATTTCAGATAAAGCCACGATTAAAACACTTTGAACTCTGGATCATGTGAACCAGCACACTTTGGATTACTTATAGATATGAATTAGAAGAATGACCTTGCTACAGTGCAACATCAGGCTTGTGGGCCACTACTCAGGGATACACACAAACTGCTGCCACACCACGTGGGGACAGTCAGTCCCATCCACCCATTACTCTCTAAAAAGGTAATTAAGAACACATCCTGCCTTTGTTCTGCATCAATGGCCTGGAGAGCCTGGAAACAGCTGGGAAATAAGCGTTACTGAGCAATAGTGCCATGAGGGTTTCCCAGCTGAAATGTTTGAGATTTGGGAGGCTGAGGAATCATTTCCAGGCCCAGTCTGAGCAGCTCTGAGATGGCTCTGCCCAGCAGAAGGCAGCAGGGACATGTTGTCTGCCCTGCCTGTTAGCATTTTTCCACACTGTACCTTGACCAAGCTTAAAGGAAGCGCTCCAGCTTGGCATGAGTCCATGTACTTCTTCAGGTCCTGATTCAGATACTCAAACACTATATAGAGCTTCTTCTGGCTGTGTATGACATCCAGGAGCCTGTAAAAGAAGTACAGGCTCTCCCTTCAGTATCTGCTCCAGACCTCTGCAAATACCCTAACATCCCTCCTCCCACACATGCCTCTGCTCTGTTAGTCCTTTGGAGCAAAGACAGAAAGTTTAAGGGCAGCATCTAGTATGGGGCAGCAGCAGCGTGTTGCTGAAGTGGCAGAGCCATGAGGTATTGCTGAAAGCCAGGGAAGTGTAAGTGATTCTTGCATTTTCCTGTGTATTTTGCTCCTGCTTGTGCAGTTGGGGAAGGACAGAAAAACCCCCTTGCTGTCTGCTCCTGGAGCAGGAGCTCATGGATGAGTTGGTGGGGAGGGCTCATCCAGGTCTTACCTGACTATGTTGGGGTGCTTCAGCTCCTTCAGCAGTGAGATTTCTCGGATCGCAGTGCTGGGGACACCCTCCGACTCCCTGTGGCAGAGATGGGCTGTACAGCACCCCATAACCCAGGGGGATCCCACAGCCCAATGGGGCTCTGTGTCCTTTCCTTCTTCCACTGCACCCCAAGGGAGCATTTGAGTTTGGGGTGGAGCAGTGGCTGGGGCAGGCTGGGGTGAGGCAGGGGAAATGGAGCTGTGGGTAAGAAGAGGGAGGGGATGACCTAGACATACAAGCCTTGGGGCAGAGCTTGTTTGGAAGCACCTGAGGGTGCATTTTGAGAAGCAATAATGTATTAAATACCCAGGTCTCTCTTTTTGGAGGTGGGAGGAAATGAAAGCTCTTTGCCCCTCAGGCAGCCACCTCCCCCACCCTGAGGGGCCACCATGGGGTGCAGCCCCAGCATATTGGCTCACAGTCCACACAGACATCCTCACTGTGCAGACAGCTCAGGGCCAACCCAGGGGAACAGCAAAAAGCTTTTACCTGCTCAGTCACACCCTGGAGGGCTGAGGCTGACCCTGCCCAGCCCCCACAGCACAGCCCTGAGGGAGACACCACCTCACAACATGGCAGCTGCTTCCCCCCGCCCTGTGCCACGGACTCAGGGCCAAGCAGTGCCAGGTCAGGCCCTAAACACTTGCACTCAAAGCTTTTGAGCTGCTGGCTCAGCAGTGGGTTAAATCAGCCCTTTTTTAGGTCACCTGGAAGGTGGGGTCTTCCCTGTGGACCCACACAGCTGCCATGCCCTCCAGAAAACATTCCCTTTTGCCTCTGCCTTTCCTGGTACCACAGCACATTAGATTATTTTAATCCTAGAAACACCTTTTTTCCCCTTTATGTCAAGCTTTTTTGTGCCTCTCGCACCACATTGGGCACTGGCCTGGTGCCATGGTGGGCCCAGGGCTTTGCCCTACTCACGCATCCAGGCGGATCTTCTTGAGGGCCACCAGCTGCCCTGTGCGCTTGTTGCGAGCCTTGTACACCACACCATAGGTGCCCTCCCCGATCTTCTCCACCTTCTGGAACGACTCCTGGATGGCCTCCATGGGGCTGCCTCTGCCTGGTGATGGCAGTGGGGGCAGACAGCACCGCGCTCTGAGGGGAGAAAAAAAAGCGGGAAACGAAAAGGTGAGTGTGGGGAAAGCGTTTGAGCCCCTCAGGTGTTCCCTGAGGTGCTGCCAGGGTCTGGGTCCCACCTTGCTGCTCCCTCGGCCTTGAGGGACCCCTCAGGGACCTGCCTGGGGCAGCTGTCAGTGGACAGGGCTGCCAGGTGGGGTCTGGGGTGTCCGGGGAGCTTCAGGCGGACAGAGCCACACAGGAGCCACCCAGTGTTGGTTGTTATGTTGCCCAGGTTGTGCAGTGTGCTGGCTACAGCCAAAAATTGAGGAAAATGGATGTAAAGAGGCACTTTGGGGCCTGGGGAAGGGCAACAAGAAATGCACAGAGCCAGGGGAAGCTCTCCTGCTCCCTCTGCACAGTGCTGGGCATCAGTGGAGTAATTGGGTTCATAATTATGGCTCCCTGGGACACGCTGAGGGCAAACACTCAGCAAAAATGTCTTTTTTATTGGGTTTTATCTTGTCCTTTTTTTGTCTTTTTTTTTTCCTTTTATTTTGTCTTGCACAACTGTCCCTTGAACCTCCCCAGTGTGGGCTGTGCCGCTCGGTCAGCCTTTCAGGAGATGTCCTTGAGGGGGAATTAATCATTGACTTGATAGCTGTCAGAAGAAAAGATTAAACTAATCATATGTGTTGTGGCACCAGGAAAGGCAGAGGCAAAGGAAGTTTCATCTGGAGGACTTGGAGGCTCCATGTCTCTGGGTGGGCATGGACATTGCAGCTGCATGGGTCCACAGGGAAGACCCCAAATTTTAGGTGACCTAAAAAAGGGCTGATTTAGCCCATTTCTGAGCCAGCAGCTCAAAAGCTTTGAGTGCAAGCAGGAAAGGCTGGAGATGGCTGCATTCCCCTGCAAACCACAAGCACAGCTCACTCCAGATCTGGGGATTTACAGTGCAGGAGAGTCCCCTCTCTCTTGCACAAACATTTGATTCTCATCTGACATTAGCAATGTTCTGTCCTTTTGTCAATGGTTTAATTCAGCTGTATGGGCCTGGCACCATGTTCTTCAACCAGAGTAGCTCTGATTTAACTTTATCTCCTTTTCTTGCAGCTTTGTTAAAGCCAGCCACTTCCTTACACACCCAGTACTTAGGAAAAGGAGGAAAACTGAATTTTCTTACATCATCTGTAGGATTTGCACAGGGCCTAACACACTTGACTTGGCAAGAAAGAGGGATTTAATCAATAAAAGACAGGCTGACTTCTTTTTTCATCTTTATTTAGGAAAATTTCCACCAAAATCTTTAGATACTTCAAAAATAGTCATTTAAGTTCTCTTAAACTTAGTCATGTCAAGGAAGAAAGTCAAGTGGTGATTCTCAGGGTACTGCAAATATTTATTTTGGAGCTATAATTAATCCTCCCCTTGGATACCAGTTCTTCCTACTTGAAGAAGCAGGTGCTACTGAAAATAGGGCCTCTTTGTTCTTCTTGTTTCTTTGGTCAGTCCAGATACACGAGTGTTTTGCCAGGAATGTTCCTGTGTGGCAGCTGAGTCAGGGTACCCCAGCACATACATTCATGGGCCTACAGCCAGGCAGGGCTAATGCACTTTGTGCTAATGCCCTTTGTGCTAATGCCCTTTTTCCCCATCTGCCAAAGGTGAGCTGCTTTAGCTCCAAATTCAGAGACTTCTTCTTCTGACTTCTTCAGGTCATGCATTACAAAAGGACCAGTAAAAGCCAAGTATTCCCTTTCCTTAACCACCCTTTCAAACAAACAACAAACCTGCTTCCCAGAGCTATTTTCGGTGATGACACCTAGGGCAGGAATGGACAGCCCACAGTCACATACACCAACTCACAGTCTTCAAGTGTTTCCCTGCTCAGTGACTTCACTGTTTGCCACAGCAAACCCACTTCCCAATTTACTTTTAACATATTTGTTGCAAACAGTCGTGCAAGGACCAATGTGTGGCTGGTCTTGGAGCTGCTGTCAGGATGTGCTGTTTCCCCTCTGCTCCTGCCTCTCGTTGAAGTATTTCCTCTGCTCCTGTATGGCTTGTTCCAGCAGGGGCACGTTCATCCCTTCCACACAGGTCAAGATTCGTGCTTTGACTACAGGACTGGAAGTTTCTGGAGAAAGGAAAACAGACAGAGCAGCCTGGAGACAGAGTTCCCTCAGGCAACATATGACTCCAGCTGGGCAAATAACCACAGCCTGAGAACTTCCAGGAGATCAGACTGGCTGCACGCTGCCACTGATGTGAGCAGCAGGAGCAGCTTAATTCAGTGATGTGCTTTCCCACTGCCCTGATGGCTACAAAATGCTGCTGACGCTGCACTCCCCTTGCTCCTTGGGGAACAGTGCCAGTGCTTTCCATGCAGCATCTGTCTACTTCATGGCTGGATGCAGTTTGGTTTTCCCTGTCTGAAAAGCAGCAGTGATAGATCTGAGCTCATTTCTGAAGGCCCCTGTGCAGAAAAGAGGGCTTAGAAGAGGCTCAAAGCTGGCTACAACCAACAGTTCATTGGTGGCATTCAAGTGGCAGCATGGAGCTGCACAGAAGGGGCCATGGCAGGTGACATAGCCTTGGTGACCCAGCCACCATCTCAATCTGCTCCCCTTCCACCCCTGCAAAATGGGGCCAACTCACTTCTAGGCTGGAATGACCAAAATAACAATTTTCTAAAGGAATTTTGCAGCAGTATCTTAGCAGGTCACTCTCTAGAGGCCACGTGCAGTGTGGCTTTCCACATGCCACTGAGGATTTCTATGGCATGAATGCAAATGCTTTTTATCAGGCGTGGCCAAGATAACAAAGAATTTGCTTCATCCCATGGCCCAGCTCAGATCAACTCCCCACGCAAAGCAGCTGAAACACAGGGCACCCCAGGGTGCCCTGCATGACAGAACCTGCCTGCATTCCTCACGTGTCTGAGGGCAGGGATAATAATTAGAACCTTTCAAGGATGGCACAGACTAACCCAGCCACTTACAATGAGGTATTGCTGCAATCTGCCACGTTTGGGGTGATGACAGGTGGTGTGGTGGCTGGCAATAATGCCAGGATTTTTAGCACAGGTTTCACAAGCCCAGTGATGCTGCTGAGTGCTTGTAAAAATTTTTTTGTTTCTAAAAAAATCTGTGCCATTTTCACAAGATTTTCACCAAGATTAGGGTGGCTCTTCTGAAGGTGAGCAGGGAGAGACAGGCTGCTCCTACCTTGAATCACATGCTCATGTGACTGGAGGAGCTGCATGAGATGAGTTGCCTTGGCCCAGGCTGCCCTCAGTGACTCAGGGAGCCCAGAAAGAGCTGATGTACCATGAAGAGCAGCAAAGAGCACCAGTTCCTGGAGCATTTACCTTCCCTGTGTTCAGCCTCTCCCAGGACCATGTAGAAAGATCCCACTTGAGCTTGGAATGGCTCCACAAACTTGGTGTCAACACAGACTTGGTACTCAGCTGAGTTGTGCTGAGTGATGAGAACAGCTTCAGATCGGGCCAGGTCGTAGCAGCACAACCTGGTAAAGATCAATTTGGGAAGCTTAGCTGTGCAGAAATCCAATTACTAACCAAGGCAGGGGGGTTGCTCAGCCAGTGCAGGAAAGGCCTGGCCTGCATGGAGACCGGGGTACCCTTCTCACCTGCCAAATGTCCTCAGTGTCATCCCCTCAGGGACTGAGCTGTTGATCTCCCATGGGAAGTAATAGACACCAGTACTTGGCAGCATCTCACACAACGGCTGGCCTGCAGTAAAGCAAAAAGTCTGACTCCATGCTTCTCTAGTACCTGATCCAAATTACAAGTGACACTGCCCTTCAGCTCCTTCCTTGCCCAGGTTCCACAATCCAGGGGGCTGCAGGAGCCTCACAGCTTCCCTGCTTGAGTCCTGTTTGCAGCTCAGTTCATGTGCCAAGCCCAGGGCATCCTGGAACAAAGAGGAACTGCCTAGTCCCACACAACCCAGCATGAACTACAAGCAGCCCACCAGGTCCTCTGGGTCTCCCCCAGGCTATGGATGAGTCGAGAAATGTTAAGGAAGGGGGAAATGGTGACTAAGAAGTTCAGAGAGTGTGAGGGACTGAGATGCAGGGATAGCCTCAGCTGCTGGGGTGACAGGGTACAGCAAGATTTAAGGAATGATCCCGAGCCTGCTCTCTTACTGCAGCATAAGAAATTCTGACTGTCTGATCCTGCAGCTGGAAAATAGATTGGATCCAAGCCAGCCTGGTTTCATCAGAAGTCTGGTAGGGTTTAGCAGACAGTGATGAGTGAGGATTAATTCCAAGGCAAGGCTCAGGTGGGACCTCCAGGAGCTACTGTGGTTGAGCAGGGCTGGCACAGGCAAGTCAGCCACAGCACAGAGCACACACAAAGGCAGGAATGCAAAGCAGCTTCAGCAAGGTTCTAATCCTGCCCAGTCAATGTCATAGCCAGGCTCTTGCCTGTGCCCTGAAGTGGTTTCTTTTGGCATTATTTTCCCTGTGATCTCCCTTGAAGGCTGCCTGTGTTTGGAGAGTGTCCATGCTCCATTTACTGCTTTTCTCTTTTTTTTTTTTTTTTGTGCCTCACTGTAGAGGACCCCAAGAGCTGCACCACAGCCCAGGCAGGGACTCCTGCCACTCTGACGAGTGGGTCCATCACAGGGCGTTCAAGGACCCCCAATACTAACTATGCAGCAGTGAGGACACTGAGCTGGCACACGCTATGGCTTTAACACTTGGTGCCCCTTGCCCATCCTACGCATTGCTCACGGGGTTGCAACCTTGCAAAATGCCCCACGGAGGATTCCGTGGGAGGCTGCCGAAACCAGGGAGATGCTGGCTTACCCCGTCCCTGCACATGCCTCTCTCTGTGCCTACTGTCCCACAGCCCCATGCCAGGCTGCGGACACACACAGCGGGCTGAAAAACCCCTCTGGGTCACAACCTGGGCCCTGGAAGTGAGACCCACCTCCCCACCCTCTGCAGCTCCGAGCATCCCCGCCGCAACTAACATTTAAAAAGCAGGGTCAATTCTGCACCTCCGGAAGGACAAAGGCTGTCCTGTATCGCTCGTGTTTTGCTCCCGAATCACTCTGAGCAAAGCTGACCAGCCAAGGATGCAAGACGCTCAGTGTGTACTTAAGGCACTTTCTAACGTATAGAATCATTTATGTTGTAGAAGCCATACCCCAATCGCCACACACCCTGTGCCCACCCAATGTGCTATATAATGCACGCGCCACCTCCACCGCAGGAGCTTGCAGAGAGATTTATGGCAAGCCCAGCCCCAAGCGCAGATCCAGAGCACTATCCAACACCGTATTTAAGGCGTGCACAAACGCAGCCCGCTAACGGCATTTAATGAGCTGTTCATTTAATTAACTACTCCATGCCGATGCCGCACGTGCCGGGCGCTCTCCCAGCGCTTCTCCATGCCCATGACAGCGCGATCTAAGGCACCGCTCCCAGCACGACTGAACGCGCCGCTCACCGCTCCGCCATCGCCTCCCGCGGGAAGGGCGGGCTCGGGGGCGGGACCCACGTGCTCAGGACCCACGTGGCGTCGCGGGAGTGACGTCACGAGGGGGCGGTGCCGGCGCAGTGGGGACGGGGACAGGATCGGGGAGGGATCGGGATCGGGATCGGGATCGGGATCGGGATCGGGATCGGGATCGGGCAGAGCCGCCGCCGCGATGGCGGTGAACGCGGACCTTCGGAGGGAGCGCGCCGCCGCCACCTTCCAGCCCGAGCTGCTCACTCACATCCTGGACGGCGGCCCTGAGCGCACCCGCCGCCGCAAGGAGATCGGTGAGGGAGGGCCTGGGCCGTGGGGACGGGGAGAGACAGCCCCCGTCGGGGATCGGAGGGGAAAAGGATATGCGGGGGTGGGAAGGGGAGAGGTGGTAGGGGAGACCCAAGGGGGGATCTCCGCGGAGAGGGAGAGCGGGATACAGGGAGGAGGGAACGACGTGGGGAGCCCCGAGGGAGGTGAGGAACGACCAAGTTGTGAGGGGGTCGTGGGGCTGGAGGGGGTGTGGAGGAGCTTTTGTGGAGAGGGGAGACCCCAAGGAGAGGAGAAAGCTGTGAGGAGGGAGTTTGGAGGTGGAGGGTCAGCGTAAAGGAAGGGGGTCTTGCCTCATGGGTTAGAGAGGAACAGGAGCTGCGTTACGTCCTTGATCCCCCTCTTCTCCCCTTCCCAGAAAGGATTTAGGGTGGCCCTGATAGAGCAGTGTCCTTTCACTTCTCTGTTTCCCCTTCCTCCAGAGGGTCAGAGGCAGCTTCCCGTGGACATTTCTCATGGGCTCTGTCCTCTCCTTTTTCCTTCCTAGCCTGCTCTTGCCCAACAGTACAAATGTCACTTGTTTGCCACCCGCCACGACCGTGGTTATGAGAGATTAATGAACTACTTCCAGTCTCTTCCCTGGGCTGGGACTGTCAGAGGCTGGTGTTGTGTAACCTCAGTGCCAAAGGGGGGACACAGAAAGCCTGTGGTCACCTTCTTTTCCAGTTGGCACAGTGGGAATAATAACCGTGCCGTTCTGCAGGAGTTGCGCGGGGATCAGAGGCTGCTGAGCCTCTGAGGCTGTTGCTGAGGGGCCTGCAGGTCTTACATCAGTGAACTTCCCTCCTGCCAAGTCCAGAGTGCTTTGAACTGAAAATGGGGTTTGTGTGTGGAATGAGAGTGTCAGGAGTTGTGCTCTTGAAGAGCTTTGACTTCTTTCTCATTTCGTTAACTTCTAATTTTATTTTCGATTTTCTTATACCTCTACCTTGAGGTACAGTGGGTAAAGCATTGGGTTGTTGCTCACCTCCTGTTGAGGTTTGTGGAAACTTAACTTGTTTTTCTCTTCTGTTCTGTCCCCAGAGGCCTTAGTTCTTAATGACCCAGACTTCCAGCATGAGGATTTGAACTTCCTGTCCCGTAGCCAGCGCTATGAGCAAGCCATCAGGAAGAGCTCCTTGATGGTGATGAAGCTAAGGGAATATGGAATTGCAGATCCCGAGGAGATCTACTGGTTTAAAAGGTACCTAAAACAATAGAGAGTTTGCTTCTTGTACGTACTTCAGTCATCACCTAGGGTTGTGCTTTTTCCCTGTGTTTGTTGTCTAAAGTAAGCTTGAGACCTGTATAAAAGCCCACTCAAGTCTGACTTCAGTGAATTTAAGATGAAACCCTGGATTCCTGAATGTTGTGTTTTCTTAGGGTTTTTTAAACAAAAATGCAACATTAACAGTTACACCTTGTTCACTATATGTGGTGCAGAAACTAAAAAACGGAACTCAAAGTCAGGGTTTTATTTTCCAAAAGGAGTGAAAAAATTATACTCATTACCTTGAATCTGAATAGATCTGATGAGTTTGCAGCTTCTAATGAAATCTCCTAAAGCTGATTACTTCACTTTGCACTTAGACCCAATAAAGTCACATTGCAGAAATACTTGAAAGTGTTCCAAGATGGCTTATAAGTTCTTGTTTATCACTGTGTGTTCTGTGTCCCTCCTCTAAGCTCCTGGTGCTACAGAGGTTCTCTTTGACCCAGAGGCTTTTTGTTGCATCTGACCTTTGGTTTATCTGGTAGTACCGCTCTTGGATCAAGTTAATGAAAATAAGACTATCTTTACATCTGCACTCTCATTCCTTCCAGAAGGAATTAGAACTTAGTTCTGGATTTTGATATATTTCTTCCCCCAGTTCTGTTAAACTTATTCTGATTTAATCAAACAGAAACTGATAACAGAGAGATTACACAAAAATCTGTTGTAATCCCGTGGGTATATCCTCTGGCACATTAAATAATGAACCACAAGCCCCCTCTGACTTTTTTAGGAAAGCTGTAATGGGCCTCAGGATATGACCATTAGCACAAGGAAATTGAAATCATCTTGTCCACTGTGGTTTTACTTTCAGAGAAACTGGTCTTTGCTGACCTGTGTCATGAAAGTTCTCATGGAAGCAATGTAAATACTTCGAAAATTGTCAATGGTGGACAGTGATAACAGGGAACAAGTTCAGTGACAGTATTGGATTATTCAGGTGCTACACAGCCAAAGTTAATCATTAATTTTTTTGCTACACAAGGTTTATTGAAAGTGACAGGGATATTTCTTCATTTTTTTATTTATTTCTTCAGAGAAAATTCATCAAAGTCTAGCCAGCCTATCAGATGGAAAATTTTAACAAATTTCCTCTTTTTGTAGCATTATGGCAATATTATATGAAAATGGACTTTCTGGAGTAATCAAATGAGAGATTCTAGTTTTGTCTTTCCATAAACTTACTTTGGAGTCAGCAATTCTTAAGTGGATGAAAGTGTAATATTTCATACAGATACCAAATAGTACCTCCATATCCAATGTGATATGAATGGTCAGATGTGACCAGTCAGAATTCACAGTCCAAACCCAACTGAAACAATGAAAAAGGCTTACTTTTTTCAAGGTAAAATCTAATTGAAGCCATTCAGGATTTCCAAATACAATTGCAATTACTGTAGACTGACTCTACCATTTTTTATTTATTTTATATACCATATTTATTCTGTAGCAACATGTAACAGCTCAGTGCATAAACTTCTTGCCTACAGGTGAAGTATGTTTGTTCTAAGAACTGTACACTGTTAATATTCTGATTTGATTTCTTTACTGTAATGTCTGGTGTTGGCAAGGGAGGATGTGGGCTTGCTGCTGCTTAAAAAAAATGAAGAAATTAAAGGATTGATTTTTCATCCTTTGATTTCATTTGCATTTTAACATCTGTCCCCACTCCTACCTGTTGAGTGTCAGATATGTTTTAAATTTGGTGAACTGCACCCAACTGACAAAATTATGTTTATTTCTATCCCATATCCAAACATGCTAATTGGTGCCAGCTGGAAGGGACTTCATTAGTGTAAAAAACTGACCTGGAGAAATTGTGTTTGGGCTTACTCATTTTTCCTAACTGAAAATTGAATGGATATGGTGTTGCAATATACCGCAGATGAAGTTTATGAAATAGATTGAAGTCCTTGATTCGGATGTCAATTGTATTGTGATTGACATTTCTACTTATGGAAGGTTAAGAAATTTTGTCAGTTATCCCCAAAAGGCAGGGACAGATTTACATATGCAATTTTGAAGATATCTGAGTTCTTTTCCTGTAGCTTTCCTAAACTGCCGGATCATCACCAGGTAGCTTTGCACATGACTCACCAACTTTAAAACTTGATTTATGAGTAGGTGAGGAGAAATGCTGCTTCCTTCTCTGCCCTGAAGATATACTTAAACAGTTGCTGCTGCTGTGACACGTCCAAATGAATGCTCCTCCTTCCTGTTTCCAAAGGGCTTTGTTGGACTCCAAACCTTAAGAGGATCTGTTAAATATACTTTAATTGCTTCTCATATAGTAATTCTTCTATGTCCACACTGGACTTGCTGCTGTGACAATAGCTTTGAAGGCCATCAGCCTAAAAGTGCCAGTATTTCAGATTTATTTTGCAGTCTAACTGCAGCAAAATATAAGTCAGCATGAAAAACAGGAAGCATTTCTGGTGTACTGCTCCAGCACTCTTGGAAGAGAGCGAGCTGCTCAGTTTTAATTCACCTTCAAGTTTAATTAACCTGCATTGAGGAAAATGCGATTAAACGAAGAAGAGAAAAACAGTTGGGACAAACTGGGTCATAGAAGAAGAGAAGATCTGAGAGCTGCTGGTCATTAGATGATTTCTGTGTTCATGAGCGTTGCACAAATGTGCTCTTTCCCTGTTGGAATTTGTTCTTACATCTTTAAATTAGGACCTGGAGCAGGTTTGAGCAAATCAAAGCAGAAAAACTGTACTATGGGCCCTACTTGCCACTGCTAAATTAATGTGAAGTGGATGAGTCTGGCTTGGGGTTACTTTGATACAGCTGGAATAGGAGTTTATTGACATAGCAGTTGTTAGCTCTGAAGCCGAGTTAGCACAGCTTGGATGTAGCTCCTGCCCCTTCTCCACTGGGATGACCCTTCATGCTCGTCCTTGAGAGAGTTACTTTAAGGACTGCACAAAGCAGGAAAGTTTGCATGCAGACTTTAATTTAAAGTAAATGCCCCTGTTCTGTGACCCAGTTCTGCAGCCTGAGAATGGCTTTGCAGTTGTTCCCATAGCATTGGAGCCTCTGAACACAGACTTTCTTTCTGTTGTCCTCTGTGCACTGAGAGACAGTGACTCACCTGTCACATAAGTGCCTTCTACTGTGTGGGTGGCACTGGCTGCTGTGAAATCTGGGAAGATCTGTATTGCCAAAGCATGTATTACTACACAGCCTTCTCCCATAAGTGGATTTGGAGCTGCAGCCTCCTTGTGACACTGGTTGTTGTATCAAGGCTGACCTCAGAGCAGCTGGTTATTGATCAGATGGTCTCTGCCACCATCCGTCTAGATGGAGCAGAGTATTTGAACTGCAACCTTTGGAGAGCAGCCAATCCAGGTGCTGGCAGTGTTGATGGGAAGCAGTAAGAGTTCAGAAAAAGAAGGGAAGAAAACCTGTTGTTCCTCCCTTCACAGCTTGTACCTCTTCTGTTTGCCCTGTGTCTCGAGGAAAACAGGATTCTCTCTCATTGTCATTCAAGTTGTTAAAAGGCATGTTAAGCAAATCCTCAGTCTTCAGTGTGGAGCATGCAGAGATGAACAGCTTCTGCTGTAATTTAGCTTTCAGCTTAGTTAATGCAAGAACCTGTTAAAATGCTTGATTAGTTACTGAAACATCATGACCTTCTGATACAGGGGTGTTAAAGCATCCACTTGCAAAATGTCTGTTGTCTTACCCCTGTCAGAGAAGGTGGTAGTTAAGCATGAGATATCTGGCACTTGTGATTAAATTTACTCATAGGCAGTGATAGTTGCTGGCATGACCTTTCAGAAGATTTCTGGGATTTTTTCTGGGAGCATTACCTTCAAAGAAGCAGTGTCTGACCTGATTTTTCTGACAGCAAAGCATGGGCTGCACCTTTTTCTCAAGTTCTTTCAGTGACTGCTGAAAATATGCAAAGATCCATTCAAGCTCTTCTCAAGCTGCCCTGAAACTTTGTATTCCAAAGTCAGCACTCATTTTCTCCCTGGAGATTAGTCCTTTTGGGGCCTGAGGAGTAGGTGCACAATAATTGTGCTGCAGGCAGTGAGGAAGTAAAGGGTGCTGCTGTTGCTCTGTAGGTCCTGGGCTAAAAGAATAACCCACTTAGGAAACCACAAGTATGTTGAAAAGTATTTTGTCTTGCTGTCCTTGCAGCATTTTAAAGCCCTTGGTCACCCTGAAAGCATCAGTTTTGTTAACATGTGCTGCTGTAGGCAATAGAATATTTTTTGGTGAAAGAACTGTCTGCCTCGATTCCAGGAACTTGAGACACTGCACCTGCACTCACACCAGCTTAAAGCACAGTTAATACATTCATCACCAGCATTAGATTACTTGATTACAATAGTTTTGGTCCTGGAAAAATCCATGGCTCATTTAGTCTTGTTCATTTTAAACAGGCAACATGCAGTTCAGTGGTGCTTTGTCTCTCACTCTAAGGCTGCTTTTCAGAGTCTGTATAGGACCTGCTGTTGAATTATCAATTATTTACTCTCTGCAGGGTGCAAAATGCCAGTCACAAATGCTGCTGTAATTGACAAACCATATGCAGAGCATCCCTTATGGTATTTATGCAGAGGGCTCATTTTTATCTCCTCTTAAGAGTTTAGATGGAATAAGCGTTTGTGTACAGTAGATTGAAGGTGAAGAAACTGTTCAAGCTGCAGAAGGGAAGATGTTTTAATTGAGAATGTACTTTGCCTGCAATTGTGGCTACTAGGTGATTAGAGTTTTCTTTCAGGAAATAACTTCTGTTTTGGTGAAGCACACCTAGAATGTCTGATTTTTCTTTCTATTTCCTCCAGCACTAGACTGGATTTTAATGGTAATTTTAATTGAAGGTGCACTCCAGATCTCACAACTGATAGAAGCAGCTGCAGGTAATATAGAGCTGTTCCGAAAGTATCTCAGTAACCAAAGCAAGCTTTTCCTTTTCAATACATTTTGGTTTTACCTAATAATGCCCTAGTTGTAGGCTACCAGCAGCAGTGGGATTTATTCCCACAAAGCCTGAGAGATGGGGGAGAAAATAATTTGGTTTTCATGTCCTTAGTTTTAAGTTCCTCATGAACCTTTGTAGAATAACATTTTTTGCAGTTACATAGCAACATCAAGATTCGTGAGGTGAAGAAGATGCCCAGAAGAAACATCTGTTTCCCCATTAGCATTGCTTCTAATGCCTCCACATCTGGAGGTTGCTTGTGGGACCAAAAATAAAGGTTGAATGAGGCAAAGAGATTATTTATCTTATGCTTCAGCTGGAGAAAAGCCTTTCAGGTTCACAGCAACAGTAAGACTGAGATCCAGATCCCTCTATTTCTCTCCTGTAGAACATGCTTGGGCAATTTTCCTGAACCTTTGGGTCTCCACTTCAGCATGTTTCACAAAACCATAGAGACCCAAACGACTGCTGCTCAGAAGGAGAAGTGGCTGCCCCTGGTCCGTGGAGTCAAGATAATTGGCACCTACGCCCAAACCGAAATGGGACATGGTTAGTTCCCTTCAGGGATCAACGGGTAACCTCTTTTCTCTAACTCCAGTGGGTAAATTGATAATGTTCCTTGGGTCAGTCTGAAGGGGGAAAGGTAAAATTCCTCAGTTAATGGTTGATGTCTGTAGCCAGACAGCTGCCTCATTTCACATCCTGACAATCCCAGGATTCCTTTTGGTCTTTTCCAGAAAGCACCTCTTAGCTGATCTCTGCATTGGTAGTTGTTACCTTTGTTTTAAGATGAGAAGGCTGTTCTAAGCTGTGAGAGTCTGAATTTCACTTGAACCAGTTGGAACGTGTCAGTGAACAGTACCATGGGTTTTATTTTTGCCTGATTTTGGGATGTGTATGCCAGAGCCCTCAGTGCATGGCTGGCCTGCAGAAACAGGTCAGGAGCATTCTTTTAGGAGCAGTGGAGTACAGTGAGATTGTGAGTTTTGTGTTGAAAGTCAGGTATGCTTTGCCCCAGGCACTTTCTTCCAGATGCTGCTCCACTGCAGCTGTACAACTTCATGGAAAGGTCTTGATTACAAAGAAGAAAAACATCTTATCCTTGCTGTTGTTGAAAGCAACTTTCACTGCTTCAAATGGAAAAACATTTAATGGATCAGAAAACAGTCTTTCAGCCCAGAACCTGGATTATGGCTGTTAAATACCCCCAAGAATAGTTTAACAAACAAGGACTCCAGTGCTTGTGCTGGCATCTGAACTGGGAAAGCCTGAGGTGTACAAGTCTGGATGCTGTTGGATGGCAATGCCAGCTGCCTGGTTGTTCAGTTACAGCTGCTGAAACATTTGTAGAAGACTCAGTGGAAGAAATCCTGTCCTCTGTCCTGCTCAACAAACCCATCCCAACACCAGAAGCTGAGAGATAACTGGATGGCACAATCAGTGCCTGCTGGCCTTGTTTGCTTTCTCACACCAGCTGCTTTAAATCAGTCACATCCACACTGCAGTGATTTGTTTTACTTCCGATTTCACATTAGATCATTGCACTTTCTTGTCTGGTGATGGTTGATTTCCTTGTGGTTCTCACGTTGTTTCATGGTTAAATTGGTAATTTGACACTAAATAGAGCTAATACAGTAAAGTAGATGTAGTGTCTGTGCTGCGTGATTATATTGCAAACATTTCACATTCCTCCTGTGTAGCTGAGTACCTGACACTTCATCAGTGAAGCTGCTGCAGTAATTGTCGCTGATCTTTGCTTAATTTAATCCTGATGTTTAAAATCTAGTGATGGGGAAACAGACCTCTGGATTATTGAATTGAACCCTGGCCTGGATGAGTAGTTACTCAGTTTTATCTTGGTGACTATCTGTATGATAGCCTGTGTTGATTTTAACCTGTTCCATAGTGAAGGAGTCTCTCTCTCCCCCCCCAAAAAAAATCTAAGGAAGGAAAATCACAAATAGCACAGGGCTGAAAAAGAAACGAGGAGCAGTGAAAAAGTGAAAATACTGTGCTGTTTCTGTCTGGTTTATAACTACTACTGGTAAATAAGGATATTTTTTTTCACTCTTTGACTGTAAGCTGTGTACTTCTCACCAGTACTGAACTCACTTAAAATCTGGTGTTCCTGGTAACCCCTTAGTCCCCCTGTTGGCCTTGGTCACTGTGCAGTCAAAAAGCTTAGGAAACCTTGCTGCTGGGTTTATTAGCTGGTTTAATTTATTTATAGGAGTCTGTGAATATCAAAAAACAGTTCTTGGGAAGCCCTAGGGACAGAACTAGTTTACATTAATGTGTGTTTAGAGAACACAAGGATACATTGTTCCCACTTTGCTAAGAATGTCAGATAAATTTGAGCCACTCTCAGACCAGTGCTCTTTCCATAGTGCATATCATTTAAATATATATATATATATTCCTGTAAAAGTACAATTAAATTTATTTCATACATAAATGAGCCAGATGGAGGTACTGGTCCTCAATCTATCCCCATTATTTTAATACTCAAAGCTGTCAATATTTTAAGATTTAATGATGGATTAATTCTTTATATTGAAAATCTTAATAGACCACTTAATTACCTCACAGTGGTGTTTGACAGAACATGGAGAAAAAGTAATTCTAATGAAAGATGTTTAATTGGAGATAATTTGTGCTGGTGATTTACATATTGAAAAATGTTGGCTTTTTTGCCAATTTGTTCATGTTCACAACTTTGACTTGCACATACAGAGCACTGTCCTTTTAAGAAAGTTCTTTAAAATAGCAGAAGTTGAAGGGAGTTGATTTGAAATGCCACATACACTAATTGTGTCTGATTTTTAATTAAAAAAAATAGAGTAAATAGTGCAGCCAGTTAGGATTTGCCTTTTCCTAAAAAAACAGAAAGTTCATTGTAAACCTAGCTTGTTTAGCTGAATAAACTGGGACTTCTACCTTCAAAACATGTGGGACAAAAAAAAAGAAAAAAAAAAAGAGATGGACTTCCTATATTTGGTTGAAAGCACACTGTGTTCAGCCACATCACATCTCCACCAAACTGACATTCTCAGCTGACTGCCTCAGCCCACTGGACTTCGGGATGCTCTGATGTTCCAAGCAGAGTGAAGGTCTGGTCCATCTTTTGGTTTGGATTCATCCTTTTTTTTTTTTTAATCAATCATAGTGCATCAAAAATAGGGGTATGTTGCAGATGCACTTTGTATGATTACAAAGGAATTCATTGCAGCATGTTTACTTCAAAGTGAGTGCAATTTCTTATTACTCAGGCCTGAGAAAAGGACAGTGCTCTGGCTCTCTAAAATACACTTGCTGAATTCTGATTGACACATGAATCATTTTTTTTTTCTTTTTGTCTCTTCCTGAATCTCCACCATGAATCCTCATGCTTGCTTCCCTCCCATAACATTCCCTTCACGCTCCCATCCCATGACAATTCTTCACAGCTTTGTTCACCGTGGACGGCCTGAACCTCTGGACCTTCATCTGGGCATGTTCCTCCCCACCCTTCTCACCCAGGCCACCCCAGAGCAGCAGGATCGCTTCTTCATGCCTGCCTGGAACCTGGAGATCATTGGCACTTATGCCCAGACTGAAATGGGCCATGGTACAGTACATTCAATAAATGCTCTTTCTAAGAATGGCTTTGTGTACGGAGGATTCCCGTGCCTGGGAAGAACAGCGTGTGTGTATCCCACAGTTTTACGCATGCAGCTGTGGTTGTAGGGAAGAGTGGACAGCCTCTGGAAGAGTTATTAGAACATTATGCCATGTGCTGCTTCCCTTTCTTCCTCCTAAGGGAGGGTTTGATGTCTGTAGCTCTGTAAATGAGCACCTGGGAGCTCCTCGTGCCATTCAAACCAGTATCATTACTGCCCATCACTGGTGCTGTCACTTTGGTGGCATCTGTTCATTTTACACCTGCTGTTCTTTCCAGTTTGAGTTCTGCTTTGCTCTAATTAATGTTCAGCATGAAGACAAAAAGAGCTTTGAGGTACTGAAAGAGATGCTAAAAAATTAAGAGTTGTTTGTTCACCTCGGGACTGACCTTGGGTCGGAGAACATGTGGATGACTTGGTTCCACTGCTCATGGTCTGTCAGGAGCTTTATTCCCCTTAGTTCACTCTCATGTGTTCTTTTTAACTGACCACGAAATGTGTCGGGTTTTTTGAGTTCTCTGTCTCAAGTTGACTTTGGTTTTCTTGCTATTCCTTTGCTTTCAGGCTTTGAAATGAATTTTGATAACTCCAGCAGTACTGTGATTGCAACACATTTAACTGAAGTTTCAAAGTTCAAATATTATGCCTTGGGGAACTTTAATTTTGGTCATCTGAGTTGCAGATGAGAATTATTTTCTAAAAATGAGCAGGGTTCACCTTTGTGCTAAAGTGAAATTTAGACTGTGTAAAGCATAAAGTTACTGCAAGTCTGAGGAGAATCTTGGAACTAGTGAGGTTTGAAGATCCTTTGCCAGTAAAATGAGTCTGTGTTGAGCTGCTGTGGAAGTGTGCTATAACCTCCACACTTTGGGAACATGGTTGCTGCAAGGTGATCTCCTTTTTCCTGTTGGAGCTCTTGTCCTGCCCTGTCAGCCCTCCCTCTCAGGACTGTTCACAGCTTGTCTAGTTTAAGCAAGTATGCATGGTGATTTTGGGAGTTTTTAAGGCATTCAGGGGCAGTGCCTCTGCTCTGAGACAGGTGTGTGAAGCAAAGGGTTTGGGGCAGAAGACAAAGAGTGTTCCTGGAATTGCATCCATCTTTTTGCAGTCCCTTCATCTACCTGCATCGGTACCTGGGATACACATGCCATTACTTGCTGTCTGGGAGCTATGGATGGTCTCGTGTGGGAGATCAGCTCCATCAAGTGAGGAGAATGTAGACTTGATGAGGGCATGAAGATGTGGTGGGCACTGTTTATTTTGTCTTTTGGCTGAGAAGTGGATGGTTTTATTTTGCCATTTAATCAGATTGCATTTTAGTGAAATTCAGGTGAGCATGTTCCTGTGGAACATTTTAACTGAGAAAGGGCTTCTGGTGTGTGATAGCAAAAAGGTGTCAGATTGGAGGTGCTTGGAAAACTAGTCTTAGACTACTGGGGAAAAAAATCAATATATTTTCTGAGAATTGGCTTCAGGTCTCAGAATGTGGTCTGGCTCTCACTTGTTCTTCCTTAATTGGTTGATATTTAGTTCTTTATATATTTAGCCTAAAAGCAAAGTTAAAATTTAAACATTACTACTGGAGTTCCACTTTCCATTGTCCAGTTCTGTCCTTGTCTCTGTTTTGTGACTGACTTCCTGCCAAAACAATGTGTTTGCTTGTTTCCAGGGACTCATCTTCGGGGTCTGGAAACTACAGCCACTTACGACCCCTCTACGCAGGAGTTCATCCTCAACAGCCCCACTGTCACCTCCATTAAGTGGTGGCCAGGTGGACGTAAGTGTATCTAAATCTGGAACGTGTATGGAAAAACTCAGGGAGGTGATGCCATGTGTATTATATCTACAGAGTGATGACCAGAAGCTGATCCAAAGAGAGGGCTGAAAGCCAGTCACTCTTGCACAACAAGCAACAGAGCCTGCTAAACATTCTCTGTCTGCTCTGGACTGTTGCTTAGAATCATTCATACTGTGGGTTTGATGTAATTTTTTATTGCTTGTGTCAAATTATTTATAGTTGCTTCAGCTTCACTGCCAGGTGTGCCAAGGACCTGGTACTTTATAGTCAAGAAAATTGTGTTGTACAACTCCCATTGACTCAGAACAACATTTTGCCATAGAGCTGTACAATTGGGGTGACAGTTCCAGTGCATGATGTGATGAGGTTATCTCTGAGGGTTATCTCAGAAGGGTGTGTGTGAGTGTCTGACTGTGTTTTTGTGTTGACCCCTGCTCCCGTTGCAGTTGGGAAGACATCGAACCATGCCATTGTTCTGGCTCAGCTCTACACCCAGGGCCAGTGCAAAGGCCTGCACGCCTTCATTGTCCCCATCCGGCAGCCGGGCACACACGAACCTCTGCCAGGTACAAATTCACACTCAGGGAATAGATTAAATCTGTTTCTTTCTGACTATATACAGCTGCTGTGTCTTGTTAAACTCCATGGCTTATTTCATTAGCTGATTTTGGTTGGTAGATCACAGGGCTTTAATGAGTGTTTCTTATGACTGAACTACCACTAAATCATCTTTCCTACCTTACCTTCAATGTGAAGTTTAGTTTGGGATTTGGTTCTGCCCAGTGTTTCCCAACTGTACATTCCACAAGCAGCACATCCTGCTTTTTGAAAGGGGAAGAAGAGCTTTCATCACTCTTTAGCTGGAAGTGAGCTGCATGAACTTTAGAGAAGGTTCCCACCATGAGTGGATAGTAGGGCTGCATGGAAATTATGGAGATTCCCATGTTTTGATGTCCATTTGTTGTGGTTTATCTCAACAGGCAGCTAAACACACATAGCCATTCCCTCTACACAGAGGGATGGGGGAAAGAATTGTGAAAAAGGTAAAACTTGTAGGCTGAGATAAAGACAATTTAATAGCACAGAAAAGGAAGGGAAATTAATAATAATAAGAGAATATTCAAAGCAAGTGATCACCATGTGATTGCTCAGCACCTGCTGACTGATGGCCCTGAGCAGTGGGCTGTCATCCCTGCAGCTGAGTTCACCCAGTTTTGTTGTTCAGCATGATGCCACATGGTGGTGAATATCCCTTTGTCCAGCTGGGATCTCCTGTCCTGGCTGTGTCCCCTCCCAGCTTCTCGTGTCCCCCCCAGACTCCTCACTGTTGGGGTAGTGTGGAAATTGAAAAGTCCTTGACTTGGTGCAAGTGCTACTCAGCAGCAACTGAACCATCAGTGTGTTATCAACATTGTTCTCGTGCTAAATCCAAAACACAGCACTGTACCAGCCACTGGGAAGGTAATTCACTCTCTCCCAGCCAAACTTTTCCATCAAAGAGATTAAGGTCCCTGTTAGCTCTTACTCATAACACTGCCAGGACTTGCTAGAAAACTAAACAATCTTCTTATTGGATAAAGCTTGAACCTCTTGGGTAGTGTTTAGTTCCTATTCCTTAATGCAAGTGGCTTTGTCTGTGGCAGGTATTACAGTGGGTGACATTGGCCCCAAATTTGGCTATGATGAAATGGATAATGGCTACCTGAAAATGGACAACTTCCGAATTCCTCGGGAAAACATGCTGATGAAATATGCCCAGGTAAAGCAGTGAGTTTCAGCATCTGCTGTTAGAAATAGACACTGAATGCTCTTGTGAGGTTGAGTACTGCACCAAAAGGATTGTGGGTGGCTCGTAAATGCTGCTTGATGAGTTTAAAGTATGAACATGTAAAAGGGAGGAAATTTCACAAAACAACAGGCCGGGTTTTTTTAAATCTTTTATTTTTTGGCAGGTTGAACCAGATGGCACCTATGTGAAACCAGTCAGTGACAAGCTGACTTACGGCACCATGGTGTTCATCCGTTCTCTCATCGTGGGTGACTCTGCTCGCTCGCTGTCCCGGGCCTGCACCATCGCCATCCGCTACAGCGCCGTCAGACACCAGTCTGAGCTGAAGCCAGGGTGAGTGCAGGGAGACCCAAAGCAGCCCAAAGTGCTGAGGAAAAATTCTCAAGTACTGGGAGGAAGAGGGGCTGTGGTTGATGTTTGCTTTGGCAGTTGGTATGGTTTCAAAGCACTGTTTGACCTGGGAAGTGCATTCATTCTTGGAATGTCCTTCCCTGACAGAGGCTTTTGCTGGATGGTCTTAGAGAGTCTGTCTTGGTATGGATGGAGAGAATGTACTTAGAGTAGGGATAAATGGAATTTCTGCAGCAGTTTGCTACCACTGACATGCTAACTCATCTGTGTTTTGCTCTAGGGAACCAGAACCCCAGATCCTGGATTATCAGACCCAACAATACAAACTCTTTCCTCTCCTGGCAACGGCGTATGCCTTCCATTTTGTGGGAGCCTACATAAAGGACACCTACCATCGTATCAATGGGGACATCAGCAAGGGGGACCTCAGTGAGCTGCCAGAGGTACTGTGTCCTCTGGAAACCAGAGTGATGGTTGAATTTGTGTGAAGTTTCTTCACAGCATGGAAAAAGAGGCATTGAGCCTTTTTGGCTTTCACTCATGAGATGCCTTCTGTAGTTTCAGAAGCCCCCAAGTCCAGTATGTGCTGGTGATATTTATATGCTCTATTCATTTAGCACTTCATAAAAAACAGGGAGTAATGCACAGTGAGAAAGCTGCTGGGAATATATTTTTATTTTAAAAGGTGCATTTCCAGGAATGATGGAGTATTGTTTGGGAGCTAAGATGGTCTTGTGCTTGTGCTGTAGCCTCAATTGTTCTTCCAAGTGCCTAGGGTAGAAGAGGTGTTGTCAGAGGCCTGGGCCCCTGCAGGGGTTGGAGCCCTTAGCTCCCGTCCCTGTCGTCTACCCTTGAGATTCTCTTCCTTCAGTTCTTCATGTTGAAAAGAACGAAGCAAGACATCTTCTTTGCTGTTTCATGAGTTGTTTATTTTTCTTATCAAGACCTCGGAGGCAGAGGCAGTATCCTCCGAGGACACCAGGGCAGAAAAGCAATGGCTTTCAGCAATGGCAATCAGCAGCTACCTTTTATATCAGTTTACTAACAACCATACAAGAAATAATACGTATTTTATTTTGTTTCCAACACCAGTAAACCCTCATCTTATTGATATGTCTTTTCTATGCTAACTTTTTTCCACCAACCACCACACCACAGGAACTGGTGTCAGAAAAGAAAGGAAGAGAAAGAGGAGAGAGAAGAAGAAGAAAGAAGGAGAAACCACACCCCAAAGCATCCATCTTGTGTCTATATAATACATAGAACAAAATCTAAACCTACAACTAAACTCCCTGCGATGCAAAAGCAAAAAGCTTTTCTCACTTCTTGGGTGTTGGCAGTTCATCCAGGATTGGGGGCAAATTTTCCCAAGGGCTCAGATCAACATCCGAGCCATCCTGGGATGCTCTGGGGACAAACAAAACCTCCAGGGGGGAAGGAGAGGTTTCCTGGCCTCCCTTGACTCCCACAAGGTGTGTTATCAAAGTATCAGTACTACACTGAGGGTTGTAAAGTGTTAATTTTCTGCTGGGGTTTGTGACAATGGGCAGTTGGAAACCGTTTTGTACATGAAATGTGTAGGGGCAGAAGGAGTGCTGTACTTAAAAGAAGTCTTTCCATGTACAAGGGTTTTCATGTAAATATTTGGCTCAGGAAAGTGTTCCTGCAAGAAAAACAAGACCCTGTGGAACAGTGCAAGAATGGTGTTGACTCTACTTCTTTTTTTTTCTGGGAGTTGCAGTCCTTAACATGCATGTGTGCAAGCTAAGACTGGAAAATAAACCTGGCTTTGCTGTTGCCCCTCAGCTCCACGCCCTGACAGCAGGGCTGAAGGCGTTCACCTCCTGGACCGCCAACGCCGGCATTGAGGAGTGTCGGATGGCCTGTGGTGGGCACGGCTACTCCCGCTGCAGTGGCATTCCTGACATCTATGTCACCTTCACCCCGTCCTGCACCTACGAGGGGGAGAACACAGTCATGATGCTACAGACAGCCAGGTACAGTGGGAGCTTTGCACAGGGATGTTCCAGCCTCTCCTCCTGGGGCTGAAGTTGATACCAAAAGGGTTAATTCCGTTTCTGCCGTGTCTGTGTAACTTTGAGCAGAGAAACAAGGCGTGCAGAATCTGCTGTCCCAGCAAGGACGGTTGGGAGATAAGGGGGAGACATCTGGCTTAGGAATGCAGCTACAGCCAAAACAGGGACTGAATCTGGGAACTTGGGTAGGGTTTTATGGTAATGAGCAAGTTATAATTTGTGTGTAGTGATCGTATGTGAGCAACATGCTTGTAAAAAGTCACGTGGACACAAGGAGGAGTTATCCCCCATGCAACCAGGGACCTGTAATAAATGATGCCCTTCTTAACACCCCTGAATTGATGTTAAGCAGTCTTGCTTGACCAGTTTGCACTGAATTTGGTGACAAAGTGATGAGCAGAAGTGTCTGTATTACCACAAAACTGGTGTCATCTTCCTGTTCCCTTCCCCATTTTTGACAGATAATTGTATGTCTACAACTGTTCTTTCTGGCCTGAGCCTTGGTGAGATGACTTTTGTCCATTCAAAAAACTCATGAGTAAGAGTTGCCATCTGCTGTCTCTGTTTGCAGGTTCCTTATGAAAAGCTACACCCAAGTGACCTCTGGACAGCAGGTCACTGGCATGGTGTCCTACCTGAACGACCTCTCCAGGCAGCGCATCCAGCCCCAGCACGTGGCTGCCAGAACTGTCACCGTGAGGATCAATGACCCCACCAGCTTGGTAGAGGCCTACAAGTCACGTGCTGCCAGGTGAGCTCACATTGACTGGGCTGAGCCAAGAAAAACTGGGTGTTTGGGGAAGCACAGGTGGTGCACTGCCCTGTTAATGCTGGATTTTCAAGGTGTGGCTAGTGAAGCTTTGATCCATGTGTTGCTTTCAGGAAGTGACACACTTCACTGGCTTTGAGATTGCTCACAGCCTGCTCATAGCCTGGTTGTTCTGCTCCCCATTCCTTTGGGATGTATCTTTTTATTTATGTGTAAAGTATATTCAAACATACTAAAAACAAACTGCTCAGAGATCCTTCTGGAGAGAAACAATCCTGGTATAAAAGTTCATTGTGAGGGAAGTGGGAGAGTAGAACAGACCCCTACTTGTGAGCAGGTATTGAAGAGCCACGTGTGTGCTGTCAGAAGTCCTCTTGCCCCTCTGTGTAGCTGTGTTATAGCTGCAACAGTGATTATTAGTGTTTTAGAGGCACACCTTGTCAGTCCAGTCAATGTCTTCACTCATGGCACAGGAGAAGAATTCTGGGCTCATGTACCATGATTGACATGTGTATGTCATCCTGTTAATGTGATGTTACTACATAAACTGTTTTTCTTCCTCATATGAAACAGGCTTGTAGAATCCGCAGCGAAGAATTTGCAAGCTGAGCTGAACCACAGAAAGAGCAAGGAGGATGCCTGGAACAGGACTTCGGTTGATCTTGTGCGGGCATCAGAGGTCAGTGATGTGCCTGCTAAAGACACGTGCTGTGAGAGCTCCTCGTCTTTCTGTGCCCCTGACTGACTTCCTTTGGTTCCTGCAGGCCCACTGTCACTATGTGATAGTGAAGCTGTTCTCAGCCAAGCTGGCCGAGGTCAGTGACGCTGCTGTCCGCGCTGTCCTGACCGACCTGTGCCTCCTGTACGCCCTGTTCGGCATCAGCAGGAACTCGGGCGATTTCCTGCAGGTTGGTGTCTCTCTCCAGCACTCCAGATATCCAAAGCCAGGTTCACTGTTTGCAAATGTGCTTTAAATGCCAAGCTGTATGGGTGTTTTAGGTGTAAGTTCTTAGCTTTTGGCTGCCAGAAGGTCATTAGCAGTGCAGGTCTGTTGGAAGGCCCTTGTAAGAGGTTTCCCTTGTGATAAATGGAAACCAGGCATGTGCCAAGGTTCAGCTGAAATGGTTTCCAGTTGGTGATCAGCTGCTGTGTGTTAAAAAACAAGGAATCAAGGAGATGCAGTTAGATGTGCTGCCCAACCTACATCCCTCAAAGAGGATCTTCTGCTCCAAATCTAACCCTTCCTTCAGTGAATGGCTTTAAATTGTCAGATGTTGCTTTTCTTCTCTTCATTCTGTCAGCTGGAGAATGCATTTGTGCAGCAATGTTTTGTTTGTTCTTCAGGCAGACAGGGTGTGTTTTGTCTTCCCATTTTACTCTTTGCTGCTTACTGAAAATTTCCCTGAAGCCAGGCACAATTTAATATCCATATATGCATATTCCCCAAGAAAACTTGCTACTGCAGTTAACTTACAGGTACTCACAGAATCTCCCATCCAAGATTAAATAGCTGGGCAGTATTTAACAGGTGAGCTGTGCTGGCATCTCCTTTTGCTTGTGCAGTGTGGCAAATTGACAATTTAATTACTTAGTGAAGGACAAAAAACTCTGTTTTTTTAATGTACTGCTGCATTTCTGTGTGGGAAAGCTGACCTGTGTGAGACCATGGGGAAGGGAAGGTTTTGTGACTTGTGTAATCCTTTTTTTCCCTTTCAAGGCGGGTATCTTGACCAGTGCCCAAATTACCCAAGTGAACCAACATGTGAAGGAGCTCCTGGCTGTCATTCGTCCCAATGCAGTGGCACTGGTGGACTCCTTTGACTTCCACGATGTCCATCTGGGATCTGTGCTCGGCCGCTACGACGGCAACGTCTACGAGAACATGTTTGAGTGGGCAAAGAAATCCCCACTGAACAAAACACAGGTAAAGAAACTTCATTTCTTCTGCTCTTTCTCACGAGACCAGAAGAGTAACTCAATTTAGGGTTGTTAATTATGCTCCAGTGATCTCAGCAGATAATTGGGGAAGAGGGGAGAAAAGTCACAAGCAGTAATGGACCAAAAACTGACAACCTACTTTCAATTTGCTCTCTGTAGTTACTCTCCCACATGTACCTTGCATTCATCCCTATGGGATCACATGAGCTTCTCAGTTGAGGGAGGAAATGGTGCACTCCACAAAGAAACAACTGAATTATCTCAGTGAATTTAAAAGCAATTATTGCTTGCTGTTAATTCTGCTTAGTGGCAGTAGCTGTGGAAGCCTTGCCCATTTTCTGGCAAATCTTCCAGTCTTCAGGCAGTAGCAGTGAGTGGAGGAGAAAAGAAATTGCTCCCCTGTAGTACTTAGGTGGCAGATGTTGTATATCTGGCCAAGGACTGGAGCTGCAGCTGAGCAAAAATAAACTGAAGTGTCCCTGCTTCATCAGCCAGAATGGTAAATCCTGTCTCCTGGTGCCTTTATTTGATGAGGGCAGACTGTATCGCCCACAATGGGCTGGAGTTAAATCCCACCACAACCTGCTCAGTGTTCTGTACTTCTGAAGTCAATGGGGCTTAGCTGCATTACAGCCCCCTTAGGAAACCTGTACCAGTTTTCTTGTAATTAAAATGCCAAACAATTGTATGGATATAAATTTTGCATTCCTTTCCTAGAAGAAAGATA
This sequence comes from Erpornis zantholeuca, assembly GCA_013400515.1. Taxonomy (NCBI): domain Eukaryota; kingdom Metazoa; phylum Chordata; class Aves; order Passeriformes; family Timaliidae; genus Erpornis; species Erpornis zantholeuca. The sequence goes on from VZTN01000516.1 coordinate 658,011, forward strand.
GTGGGCAGGCTGTTTTATATTCTCATGCTTTGTATCATGTAGACTCTGAAACACAGAAGTTGCCTGGTTGTTCTTAAATCTCTCTGGTTCAAACTTGGTTTCTCCAAATGTCTCTGGTTCAAATTTCCTTAGTATACAAACACACTGCAAGATGGGAGGAGGTAAGAATGTTTCAAAGATCAAACCTAGCCTTATAACCACTGTCTTGTTGTCTTGCAGGTTCATGAATCTTTCCACAAACACCTGAAGCCAATGCAAGCCAAGCTGTGAAGCCTGCAGGTTTTTTAAAGTGCACTCTTGTCCTGCCCTGAAAATTGGGTGTTTGCATCCTTCCTTCAGGCACCTAAATCAAACCTTTGAATCCTGTAGCTGTAGGACAGTGAATAATTGTAGCCTTTCTTTCCTCTTTTATAAATGGAGGAGGTGTTTGGGGAGAGTGCGTAGGGATTGATGCCTGTTTTTAAAGTGCAATTATAATGGTAAAATTAACCTTTTAAAAATCTGGGAAAGCTTTATGGATTTATACAAGGATTGCTTTTGTGAAGCTGCTAACTAGAGAGAAGTTCCTGTCAACTGGAAAAGGTGGCAGGACTTTACTACGACGTAGTTGACAGCCCTCAGGCAGTAACTTCTGGTGAGAAGTTATGTCCTCCCCTCAAAAAAGCATCAATGTCTTGATTTTTTTTTTCTTTTTTAAGTTTAGCCACACCTCTCTTCCTCATTTGGCAAATGTTTGTGCTGTGTGAAGTGTCCTGCAGAGCTCTGTGCATTTGAGCATGTGTGTGGCACTGTTTTCCTGATGGATCTGGGAAGTAAATACCCATCCTTCTCTGGAGCTCTGCTTCAGGCATCTTTCCAGAAGAAATCCTCATGTTTCCTTTGTTTTCCTTCTTTCACTGCCCTGCACAAACTCCTTTTCCCTGTGTGCCATCTCCAGCTCTTGATTAATAGGAGGTCAAAGGAGAACACAGTGATGCTGCTCTGAGGATAAAAACCAACTCGTAGTAATCAGCTGGGTGCTGATAACAGATTATCTGCCCCTCTTTTCACTCTTAGTATTTTCTAGCACTATCTCAAAGCACTTTACAAATGTTACTTGTGTTGATTTGATGGGATAAAAACCACATGTAGTGGTAAAAACTGCAAATTTGACCTGGAACGATGAAGCCAGTATTGGAGGGCAGAAATCAGCTGACCAATGTCCTCAGGTCTTCTGATTTTTTTGGGATGTTGTCCTGGTTTTAAAGGCATTTGTCAAGAAAATGACAATCCCAAGTGAAGTGTCCAGATTTTTGGGTTTTTTCCTACCCATGCATTTCCAAGGAGCTTTCTCTGATTTGCTTAATTTTGTTTTGATATTGACTCGGGCCTTGCACAGTGCTGTCTTGAGTGAACAGGAAGGATTCAGCTTGGAAGAGAATGTCATGCTGCCCAGGGAAAACAGTGCAACAACTACAACCAAGCAAAATCATTGCTGCTTTTCCACACCAGGAACTCTGTCCAGTAACCATAAAACCTCTTCACACTGGAGAAGGGCAGCTCTTCTGGTAAACTTTCAGCATAAACCCAAATCCTGCAGTTCTGAGGCAACACCTGAGAAGCTGCTTCTCTAATTTTGAATCAGTTCTCTGGCACTAACAATGATCAGACACAAGGTTTGGCTCCACATGCATATATGAGTAGCTGAACAGAAAGAAATGTTTAATTTTAAATAAACTAATCAAACTTGCCTTTTGGCTGCTGAGTGTTTCAGCTCCTGTGGAAGTTCAGGATGCCAAAGGAGGCTGAGGGCTCTGCCTTCCCTGTGTCCAGTGGAACAGGTTGCTGGCCTGGGGAGGAGGATGGAGGAGGTTAAAAATACACTAATGAGAACAGCACTAGCTGTGTACAGATCTAATAAATTACAAAAATGTGTTTTCAGACAAAACGTCTTTCTTTTCACACATTGCCTTCAGTGGATCTCATGTAAAGTAATGGGGAAAGTAGAATTAAGTACTCAGAAGACCTTAAATTAGTGGGATTTTGGTGTTTTATATAGTCTGACCTCCCTGGCTTTGTTCTGCAGTGTTGTAGGGCAGCCACCCCCATCCCATGGTGATCCCTGTCCCATCCCACAGCAATCCAGCCTCTCCTGCTGCTCACAGGAGAAGCCGAGCTGGCAGAGGGCAGAGCTGCCTGTGCCATTTGCTGGTGTCACTACAGCTCAAACACCAGCAAAAGCTGATCAGTGCCCACAGCAGGGGTCTGACCGTGGTGCTGGGCAGCAGCAGCTTTAATCCATAGAAGTTGTTTTACATTGGTTTTGAGAGATGTATTGGCAAACCCTGTCCTTCCTTGATGTTCGTGAGGATTTTGTGCACTTTTGTCATCTTGCTGCTGTTGGTGGCAATACCTGAATGCCACAACCTGGCGTGATTTGCTGTCTCAGAGGCAGCAAACAGTGTTTAACCTCTGCCCGAGGGCCCTGCAGCCTCATCCAGCCTCTGGAAACACGATGGTGCCGTTTCCACAAGTGTCGAGCCTGTCCTGGCGTAGGAGCAGTTTCGGTGTCCGGCAGTGGTGGCTGTGAGCGGCTCTGTGCTGGCAGTCCTGGGACCGTGGGTTCGTCTGACGGGAGCCATGGACTCTCAAAAATGCCACCTTTTGGGGAAGGCTGTACAAGCAGCCCGAGTTCCCAGAGGGACTGGCAGCATGTGTGGTGAAAGCCACTGGCGGATGGGTCTGCAACTTCTAAAATACCAGAGGCAGATGATTCCCGGGGACTTTGGGAAAGCAGGAACTCAAGTACAAACAAGGCAGGAGCAGGTACTTTGTCCTGTGCTCAGCCTTGGTGTGAACTGCCCATGGCATGAAGGAGGTTTGGGATACTTTCCTCAGTGGGGCAAGGGCGAGGGAACATCTGCGGCTGTTGGGACGTTTCTAATCAGGCACTACGAGGGGCAGCCCCGCCGCGGGGACCGCCCGCGTCAGGCGCGGCTAAGGACAGCCCCGTTGCGGGCGGGCCTTCCGGGTCAGGCCTGCGCGGCGCACCGCCCGTCGCTATGGCAACGGGGTCCTTCTCTGAGCGCGGCGCACAACATGGCGGCGCCCCTGCTGAGCGCGGCGCTTCGTGGGGCCTGCGGCGGGCGGAGCTTCGGCACGGCCGGTGAGACACAGGAGAACCAGGGGAGCCCTGGAACTCGCCGGGGAAGGGGGGGCGAAGGGGAAGGTGCTCTCGGACGGCTGTGCCTCGAATGCCAGGCTCTGTCACTAGTGGTGTGCCCCAGGGTTCAATACTGGGCCCAGTGTTGTTTCATCTTTTCATCAGTGACTTTGATGGGGGATCGATGCTTCCTCAGCAAGTTCACTGATTGCACAAAGCTGGGAGGGGTGGCCAATAGCCCAGAGTGCTGTGAGCCTTTCAGAGGGACCTGGACAGGCTGGGAAGAAGGGCAGAGAGGAACTGTCTGAAGTTCAGCAAAGGCGAGTGCAGGGTCCTGCCCCTGGGGAGGAACAAGCCCAGGCACCAGCACAGGCCGGGACTGACAGGCTGGAAAAGCAGCTCTGTGAGGAAGGAGCTGGGGGTCCTGGTGGGCATGGCCAGCACTGTTGCCCGAGGGGACAAGAAGGTCACTGGTGTCCTGGGGTGCATTAGGAAGAGATTTCCAGCAGGTCAGGGAGTGATCCTGCCCCTCTGCTCAGCCCTGGCGAGGCCTCCCCAGGAGCAGTGTCCAGTTCTGGGCTCCTCGGGATAAGAGAGACACGGAGCTCTTGGAGAGGGTCCCATGGAGGGCCACAGAGATGATTTGAGGCTGAGGGAGCTGGGGCTGAGAGGGGCCCTCAGCCCTGTCTGTCCCTGTCTACAGGGAGGGGACAGAGCAGGGACCAGCCTCTGCTCCGTGGGGCCCAGCAATGGCACCACAGGCCACGGACAAAAAGCAATGCCCAGGAAATTCCACCTGGACATGAGGCAGAACTTCTTCCCTGTGCAGTGACCAAGCCCTGAACAGATCGTCCAGAGAGGGAGTGGAGTCTCCCCCTCTGGAGATACTCCAGAGCCATCTGGACACAATCCTGTGCCCTGTGCTCTAGGATGACCCTGCTGGAGCAGGGAAGGGGACCAGATAACCCCAGTGTGGTCCCTTCCAGCCTCACCCATCCTGTGGCTCGATGAACATGGCTGTGGGAGCTGGGGATGGCTCCAGCCCTGTCCATGCTCTGCCCGTCCCAGGCTCATTTCTCTCCCTCTGAACCCCCTGGGATCTCTGTTCCCCTCCAGCCGTGCTCTGGAAGAGGGCAGCCCCGCTGGGGCCGATGCCCAACGAGGACGTGGACGTCGAGAACTTGGAGGCGCTGGAGAAGTACCGGAGCTTCGGGCGGTACTTCCGGCTGGCAGAGCGGGAGAGCAGGAAACCACGCTGGTGGAACACCTACCACAAACACACCAACCCCCCTGCAGGTACCCCTGGTGGGAGCAGGACACGGGTTTGTCCCCACACCACCCCGTGAGGTGCTCTGGCACAAGGTCCTCTGTACAAGTTCGCAGAGGGCAAGTGTCTCCAGGGAAAAGGGGGTGGCAGTTTTCCAGAGGGAAGGAAGCTGGCCAGGACCTGCCAAAGGACATGGAGCAAAGAAGTGATTGCTTGGAGCGCCAGTGGTGCCACAGAGAGCAGACAAGGACCCAGAGCTTCAGGCTTGCTGCAGATAACACAGCTGGGCTGCTCAGTGGAGCCTGGAATAGGAGGGCCCTGAGCTGGGGAAGGAGGAGCAGGAGCATGGAGGTGCAGGGGGACAGAATCAAAATCTGATTGTCCTTTCAAGTCTTTTCTAGTGGGAGGTGTCTCTGTCCATGGCAGGGGTTGGAAGGGGATGGTCTTTAAGGTCCTTCCCAACCCAGACCCTTCTGTGATCATGATCTCAGAAGTCTGCGTCTCTCACACACTTTCAGGCGTTCCACAGGGGTTTATGTTTGGGTGCTTTGGGTGCTCACATGTTTCACCTCCTCTCTTTTTACCCGCCCCTGAAGAGCCCCAGAGAGACATTGGCCTGCCACGTGAGAGGCTGTCACAGGCAAAGGAGATCAAGGAAAGAAAGAGGATCCTGAGGGAGAACCGCCGCAATGCCGAGATGGAACGAGCAGCGCGGCTCCGGACTGGTCAGTGCCCCAGCACCTCCCTTCCTGCTCCTGCTGCCCTGGGTGTTCAGCTGCTGCCTCTGCATCCTCCCTCTCTCCTTGCAGTGCTCATTCCCCTTGACGACGTCAGGGCTGAGTGGGAGAGGACCAGTGGCCCGTTCCACAAGCAGCGCGTGGCCGAGCACTGCGGGGTGTTCCGGGACCTGTTCAAGGGGGCCACCTTCACCCCCTGGGTGGCCCTGAGGGTGCAGTACAGCCTGGAGGATGAGCACCTCGTGCCAGTCTACTATGGGAACATGGTGACTCCATCAGAGGTGCGTGAGGGGAGCTGGGAACAACCTGGAGCCCCTGGGAAGCCTGTCTGCCAGATGCTCCCGACGGGCATGGTTCATTCCAGGGGATGCCTTTGATAGGGGCATTTCCTCTGTGCTGAAGGAAACTATTTTATGGATGTGATAGGGACAGAGATTGCAGGTTGTCCGTCAGGAGGCTGAAGGTTATTTATACCCTGGGGCTCTCCAGGTGGATTCCTCAGTGGGCTGGCAGTGCCCAGGGTGCCTTGTGTCCGAGCCTCGCCTGGACACAGTTCGTGGAAGCTGTTGTGTGAGTGCTTGACATCCTCTTCGTGTTGCTCTTTTAGGCTTCCAGTCCCCCTGCAGTATCATATGAGGCAGACAAAGGCTCCCTCTGGACCTTGCTGCTCACAAATCCAGGTGAGCAGCGAGTTCTTTAAAGGAACATGTTTCAGCTGGGTTGTTTCACTCAACTTTTGGTTAACTCCTGATTCTCTTGGCTGCAAGGGTTCAAGGGTTCAAGGCCAGGTTGGAGCAACCTGGTCTAGTGGAAGGTGTCCCTGCCCATGGCAGGGGGTGGGATAAGATGAGCTTTAAGGTCTCCTGCAGCCCAAGCTGTTCTGTGATTCTGTGATGTGATACCTGCTAGGTATATATGGAGGAAAGATTGTAGCCTCCCTAAATCTGTAGCAGTTGAGAGAGGGGATGGTGACACAACAGGACCTGTGTCACACTACAGAGGAAACAATTCCAACTCCTATCGTTTGTTCTCCTCCAAACTCCTCTCCCTGGGCAGCCTGCCTGGAAGGCAGCTTTGCTGACACAGTATTCCCCCTGAGAAACCAAGGCACAGTGAAGGGATGCAGCTGCCCAAGAAGATTTCAATAATCTTGGAATTAGATCTGCAGAGTTCTTTGCTCCTCATTGTAAACTCAGTCCTATAGGAATAAGTTCCTTTTCTGCTAGGGAAGGAGTGCTGGGAGATCTTGAGCTGCTCCCTCTGGTCAAAGCAGGTCTGGGCATTCTCACTTTGGGATTGGTGGTGGCACCAGGGTGTCTCTAAGTCACCTTTCTCTGTTGTGTGTTGGCAGATGGACACTTGAGGGATGCAGACTCAGAGTACCTCCACTGGCTGGTGTGAGTACCTCAGAGCCACGTGCTCTGTGCTTGTGGAGTGGGCAGAAACTCTGGTGCTCCTGCCATCAGCTCCTTTAGCCTCGTGTTCTGGGTCCTGCTAAGGATGCAGGACTTCCAGATGTTGGTGCTGTTTGGCATTCCAGTCACTGGGTGGGATTTTTCCTCTGATGAAAGCAGCCTCTGCGATCTGTTCCATTATCAAATGGGGCAGAAATCTCATCTCAGCATGGCAGAGGGATTTGCAGTCCTGGATGAGTCTGCTGGAGGGAAATGAGTGTAAATGTGTTTGTGTTCAGGACCAACATCCCAGGCAGTGACGTCAAGTCTGGTAAGGAGATGTGCCATTACCTGCCCCCCTTCCCTGCCATGGGGACAGGCTACCACCGCTTCATCTTCCTGCTCTTCAAGCAACGCCGTCCCATTGACTTCAGCCAGGACGCTCGGCCAACACCGTGGTAATTCCTCTGCTTGTGTGCTGGGCTTGGCTGCTGCTGCCTGTGGGATTCATGTGCCTGTCTCTGCAGTAGGGGAGCAGCTCCTGTCACTCTGTAGGGTTCTCCAGGGTTGCTTTGGGTTTGTGTGTCCTCTGCAGCCACAATCCCAGCACTGCAGAGTCCTGTTGCTACAGAACAGGCTGTTAGAGGATGGTTTGTCCTGCCCAGAAATGAGCACAGAGCTGGAGGCACTGGGAGATTTCCTTTTAGTGGCTTCCTTTTCCACCTCTTTTGTATGCTCTGGGGTGATGGGGAGCACGGTACTGCTGCAAGGAGAGGCTCACTTGGTGCTTGTGTCTTGTTTCCAGCTACAGCCTGAAGATGAGAACCTTTAGCACATTTGACTTCTACAGAAAGCATGAGGATGCCATGACCCCGGCAGGGCTGGCATTTTTCCAGTGTCAGTGGGACAGCTCTGTCACTTCCACCTTCCATCAGCTGCTCAGTAAGGAATGGGAATGCTGGAGGGGGTCTGTGGGTGGGACATGGCCCTGTGGCTGCAGGCTCTCACTTGTCCAGGATCAGCACAGACTGAGTCCTTCCTGAGCCATCCTCCTCTAAACTACAGCAGCCTGAAGGAACAACCCCTAAAGGCTGTTTGGAGTGAGGAGTTTACAATAACTCCAAGGATGTGTTTGAGCAGCCCTGGTCCTGTGTGGGTGCAAGGTGTGGGGTTCAGATGTGAGCCCTCCTGCTGACCCTGTCACCCCTTTGCAGACATGAGGGAGCCGGTGTTCGAGTTCGTGCGGCCGCCCCCGTACCACCCTCCCCAGGTGAAGTTCCCTCGCCACCAGCCCCTGAGGTACCTGGACAGGTACCGAGACACAGACGAGCCCACCTATGGCATTTACTAGCAGCTGGCCCCCTCTGTGTCCGTGGGATGCTGGCTCCTGGATTTCCTGCACTCCCCTCAGTGCCTCAGGAGGGAAGTTACAAAGTCTAAGCTCTCAGTTCCCCTGTGATGGGAGCCGGCTTTGGGTACTCACAGGGTTGGCCAAGAGACTGCTTAACAAGAATGTTCAGAGTAAATCCATGGCCAGGCTGAGACCTTGCTCCTGATTCTGCAGCAGAGCTGAGCAGTGGCTGACAGGCTGCATCTCCCCAGAGATGCCCTGCCTTGCTTCCCTGCAGGGATCACAGTTCTCCTTTTGCCTGTTTATGGAGCAAACAGAGCCAGGCCAGCCTGGATTTCCTCCTCACAGCACTGTGGTTCAGGACTGTCAGATTTTATTTGTGCAGTCCTCCTGGAGAGATGAGTCTGATTAAACACTCTTTGAGCAATGCTGGCACAGCTGTCTTTATTGGGAAGAGCCTGTTACCCTGGCCAACTGGCACAGAGGTGGGGAGCTCAGCAGGATGCAGGGGAGTTGGGCAGCCCTTCCCCTGGCCGAAGTCATTTCCCTTCTTGGATGTTGTAGTTTGGGAAGACTGTGGCTGTGCAGGTGGTAAACCTGCACAAAGTCAGTGTCTGTAGAGGTGGTTTCAGCTACCCAAGCACACAGACCTCAGTCTCCTTCCCCTCTCTCCCTGGACAGAACATACCTGGCGTGGGCAGGTAGAGCAGAAGCAGAGCTGGCACTGCTTCTGCTGGTCCTGTTCCCAGGCCTTGTAGAGCCTCTGCTCTCTGCTCCACTGTGCATCCCCTGTTCACATGAACCCCCAAATACCAACATGCCCAGCTCTGGTTCCCAGTGTTTTTCTGAAGTACCTCCTATCACGAAATGAGAGCCTTCAACAAACAGCTGAGATTGGGCTGAAGTGCCCCCCTTCTGCCTGTGCTCAGGGTTGTTACCAGTTACCCCAGAGCTCCCTGAACTCCTCTCCCACCCTGAAGGGTTCTGGGGTCTGGTTTAAGCCGGGGTGAGTGCACTGGGGAGGTGCCCACGGTGGGGACACAGGTTCCAGGCAGACACACAGGTCATGTTACGCCTCTCTGGGCTTTAAATACTTGGTCAGAATCAACAGATTCAGCCCAAAGGAATGTTTTGGGGTTGAAGCTCTGCTGGGACATATCCCAAGTCCTCTCCTGTGGTCGGGGGGGTGGTTCTGAACGTGCCTGTGGTATGGAAGCTGGTATGGATGATCCAGCAGAGACCTGCTCTCTGTGCAGGTGAAAGGGAAGCTGCTCATGAGGGAACGCTGCAGGGCTGCTGCAAAACGAGGCCATCCCAGCAGCATCAGCAGCCTGGGAATGTGTGCAAGAGATAGCACGTGGGCCTGGTAGAGAGATAAGGTTTGGGCTGGGAAAACTGAAACTGAACTTTGTGACAATGAGGTGAAGGTTTGCAGTGCACACTGGCCTCCAGGCAGGAGACTCCACCTGCCACTTGAGCAGGGAGAGGTGGCCCAGATGGCATCTTTGTTGCGTTTGAGGGTGATGATGTGCACAGGTGATGCAAGGAAGTTCATAGGAAAAGGTGTGGTGCACACACATGTGGGTGTGCATGGGGACATGGCAAACAGCAGGAGCTGAGGTTTAAAATAACACGGCCGTGGCTGGTGCTGGCGTGTGTCACAGCCTTGCCACTGCACAGGGAGGTGACATGTGGCTGCTGCAGCAGCAGACGGTGCCTCTTGCCGGTTTCCCGGCAGGAGCTCTGTACTGAGGTCTCTGTACCTTGGGGGGTTGCCACGCTCTGTTCAGGGACCCAACTCTGGCAGATCTGAGGATGCCTGGAAGTTCCCTCAAAAGCTAATCAATAAAGGAATGAAAATCCAATTGCACGTCGATTGCCGGCAAACGTGTTCATGGAAATACACATTGATCCCTGTCAGCCTCCTGCGTGTCTCCCTGTGCTGTCACTGCAGCATTCCGTCCCCTCCGGAGTCTCCCACTGTGCTTCAGAGCCCTCTCTGTCCGCGGGGGAACAGCTCCGACCCTCCCCGTGCTCTCAGCCTGTGGCACAGCCGGTGTGTGGCGAGGGGGCAGCCCCCGGGTGTCACTTTAAGAGTGCGGCTGCTCGGGAGCCCTGTCCCGCCTCCGGGCACAGCGTCACCACCTCTCCTTCCCCTGTGCGCCTTGGTTTCTATTTCCCCAGCTTCTCTCCCCGATCCCCGGCACAGGCAGGATGGCATCACCCATGTCGCAGAAGCTGGAGGAGAAGCTGGTGTGCTCCATCTGCCTGGAGCTGTTCAGGGTGCCCGTGACCTTGCCCTGCGGCCACAACTTCTGCAAGCGCTGCATCAGCGACCACTGGGAGAAGCAGAAGCAGGTTCCCGCCGGGACCGACGCCAGCTACACCTGCCCCGAGTGCCGCAGGGGCTTCAGGCGGTGCCCGGAGCTGGAGAAGAATGTCACCC
>VZTN01000517.1:0-26479 GCA_013400515.1 Erpornis zantholeuca
GAAGTAAATGTACAAAGATATTTATTCTAGAGCAGCAATCCAAATATTTACATAAACAGGGATTAATATGCCTATTATGAGTCATTAAATCACATGGGAATAACAAAATGGGAAGCATTTTGGCTCTTATTGAGCTTAATACTTACATTTTGCATATGCCTACATCTGCAGAACAAGAAGCTGTTTTTCACCAGATTAGGGGCATGTAGGGGCATCAAACCCTCATGGGAAAATGATAGTGTTATGACCAATATTTTGATATGTGTGAATAATCAGGTATCACATGCAGAGTAAAACCACACAGTTCTACTAGAGCTAAAAAGCCAAAGCAATTGAGATTAAAATCTCTACAGGGACTAGGTCTATTTATGAAATACAGGCCTTCTTTCTAAGCTCATCAGAAGTTAGCTTTGCTCTGTGTGGCTATGATTTTGAAGAATTTCTCCTGTTTCTTATGTCATTCCATGTGGAAGCAGATAACTCACCAGGGCCCTGCCGTGGAGGGAGGCATGCTATAAACAAGGAGAATTGCACAACTTCCCTGCAGGATCCCTGGGAGAAAGCAGCATTTCTTGGTGAGGGTGAGAGAAAACAGGACCGTGATCCTCTGGGAGATTTATGTAGATCCTTTGTAACCTATTGGCCCCCACCCCTCACACCCACCCTTGCATTCCTGTAAGAACCCCTGTATGTTCCTCAGACACCAGGGAGCTCCGTCCCTGGTACCCCTTGGCCAGGTGCTGGACAATAAAGCTACCCTTGTCGAACTGCCGTACGAACTCCTCGCCTCTCTTCCCCAGTCTGGCCTGGGGCAACCTCACAGGAACAAGAGCTGAAATCACTATCTCACTGAAATCACTAAGAGCTGACAGCCTGTTAAGCCAGGCACCCTCCTATGGCTCCCCGGTGGCTGAGGGAATGCTGCCGACCCCCTGGAAGATTGTCTCCTGCGAGATTCTCTCTCTGGGTCGGTACCAGCTTCCTGGGTCTGAGCAACGGACCCCAGACAACCTCCAGATCTCCATATCCAGGGAACACTTCTTAGGCTCTGCCTAGCCTGCTCAAACAAGTCTAAGAACATGCCTAAATTTTTGGCAGCTCTATTTGTCTTTAAACTAAAAGGTCACAAATAAAAGCTGTTCATGTTGCAAGCTCACAAATCTGAATGAAATGTTTTTCAGCTCCTCATGAGCTGGTAGAATATTCTGGCACCAGGGAAAATAAGGGAAGTCACATCAGTGACTGAACAGCTATGAAGTGGGGTAGCCAAGGACAGCCAAGACGACACCAAGATTGACTTTTGAGCTGGACAGCATTTACTCTTTTGGGATTCCACTCTCAAGTTTTTTTGGGTTTATTGATATTTTGTTAGGTTCCTCAATATCACTGTGTTCAGGTTATGTTGAGATATCTGCTATCATTCCAAATCTGATTCATCTACCACTGAATGAGTGACTCAGAAGGGAAAGAATAAAGCTAGAGACTTAAGATGTAAGAACATTCCTATGTGCAAAGTGTCATCATATATTTTTCAAGAAATACTTGCAAAAGAGTAAGTTGATATAAATATTTTCTTAGTTGGAAAGAAATAGCATGAAGTCAACATCTGGCCTCATTAATATCCATGTCAATCTGGTTTTAAGAGAAGGAAGAGCATTCATGTAAACTTTTTAATATAAAAGCAATCATGCAGAGACATACACGATCTAATCCATTCCAAGGTTTTAATTTAATGTTTAGCTCACAATTTTAGTTGTTTAAATTGAGCATCAAAAATAAATAATAAGCAAACATAAATGTTTAGTTTAGATTTGGTTTGATCTTAGAGATACATGGCCTTGCAGAGGTGCTCAGCAAATAGGGACTCATGGTAAAAATACTCTCAAAATCCAAAGGTTCTGTAATTTGAAAAATTTTCATCAGTTTATGGGAAACTGTGTTACAGCTTCCACTTCTTCACTCTTTTAACCAAGACTACCCACATTTGAGAGAATTTCTTAAACTTTCAGGATGAAGAAACTCTAAATATTCTTAGTAGTGGTTTCTCAGGAGGAAAATTCAGAAACCTCAAGTAATAAATCAAAGAAGAAGTGCCAGGTTCTCATTCAAGTAAAAGCTTCAGACATCCTCCACAGTTCAATGTGGGCTGACATTTGGAGTTTTTAGACAAAAGTCAAGATGGATAAAGTAAAGTAATGCAAGGGTTAGTCTGCCCTCAGCCAAGCAAGGACAGGGAAGAAAGGAAACACTGCTTCACTGGACCTGGGCTTGCACCCTTCTTTAATTTCAAGATCTTGTTGTTCCATCCTCAGGTAAATGCTGAGGATCAAAAATTGCCAGAAAATCTAGATAAGACCTAGAACTATGGGCTTTGTGTTCAGGTTCTTTGTAGTTCAGTCTCCGCTCAAGGAGGACTAATTTAATCAACACGGTGGCAGCCAGCAGGATGAGAGAGACAAGTGCTTCTGACCACTTGTAGTATTGTGAGCCAAGCAGAAGGGAAGCAGGTGTGAGGCATCCCTCTATTCCAGAGTCCTATGTCAGTGAGAGTGAATGGGGTGGGCACACTCCCAGCTCATGTTCCTTTTTGTTACCTTCTTCAGCAATTCTACTTTCAGCATCATCTTATCCCTCCTAGAAATTTTCCATAGGAAGGAAGACCAGTGAATAAAAAGGAAACAGAGTACTCAGCAATTCCCTCCAGTTAGGCTGTTTCTATGCTTGATCTAATCTCCTTTCCCAGGCTCTGTTCTCCCAGACACTCCTCTCCAGAGGTAACATCCTGATGGCTTCCTTTGTCTCTTTGGTCCTCCTTTGGGAATAATCTTTATTTCTTGTAAGTACACTGTTATTTCAACAGAGTAGAAATTAGTCTATTTTCCATCCAGCCCCTCTGCTTCTGCTATAAACTTTAGCTCACTTCAACCTAAGACATCAGTTACATTACAATATGAAAAACAGTCATCTCCAACCTTTGCTTTTTCATTTATTATGTTTTAACCACAACTGCTTGTATTTCTATAAGAGTCAGTGAAAAATCCTCCAAAAGCCACAGCAGACATTACTCATTACTTACTTAGCAGTTTTTAATGATTAAAATTATGTATTCAAAAACATCTCCCACCTTATAGCTTAACCACAGAACAGATTTTAGTGGCCTCCCCCAAGGCAGCTTAATGTACAAATATACAAATATACAAATATACAAATATACAAATATACAAGTTCTGACTTTTCAATTAAGTACTCGTCTTCTTCAAAACAAACTCACAAAACACCAGGTCTCTCTTATATAAATCAAATGTATTTTCAGTGGTTTTGTGTTAAGTAACACAAAACCACTGAAATTAATGACTTGTATACTGGCATAACACTTAACTGTATCCTGCTCCTACACACTCTGGGCACCAATATTTTACCCTTATGCTTGCTATAAAATCCTTCTCTCTGGTTGAGTAACTCAACAAATTGCTATTATGTACATGACCTAGGTAATAAAGAGCTGACAAACTTCACATGCACATTAAGGTAGCCAGGTATCTCATAAGCTTTTGATTAGCAATGATCAATGGACCATTATTATCAAGCAAAAAAAGATGCTGTAGCAAGTAATTTAGCCTAATTCCCATCATTGCTTATATTCATTGAGGAAAGATGAAGATCCATGAAACACAAGTTGTCCATAAATAAAATTGCTTACATGATATTAGAAAACCCACATTAACACAAAGCAAGCCATGTAATTCCGAAATGAGCCACCAGAAGAAAAACTACCGTGTGTGTGTTCTTGTACTGCGATGTTTGCAAATGGAAATGAAATGAAATTCATCCTTGAAATCTCAACTCACCCCCAAAAAAGCTACAACTCACCACCATTATGAAATATTTTTTACAACTGTTCAGGCAAGATGTTGCAATAAGGCCAACAATAAAAGCTGCTGTGAAAACAAGTGGCTGAGCCTGTTAAGAAAGTTATAGTAGCTCATCAGACATTTTAATCAATTTTGTTTGATTACTATATATATCACTTTTCCTCTACTGACAACCATGGCCCATTCATACTACCAATCTGCACTGGGCAAGATACTCATACCTCCATGCAGATGTGGAGCAAAGGAAGCTGGAGAAAATACAACACCAGCAGTAACTTAGAGTGGTCAACCTGGCACAGAAGCACAAGTGGTTGTGCATCCAGTTTTCTCATGGCACCTGTTTTTCTGCTATATTTTGCCTCATCATAACTAAGCATCAAACTCAGTCCTGGAATAAACACTTCTCATGTAGGATCAGAGCCAAATTATCTGAATTTGTACACTAGGATTTCATATTATTTTCCAGTTCCTTCACACCTCATTTCAGTATGACTTGTGTCTTTTTGTTACTGCTCTTGGATCTATATAGTCCCTGTGTGATGCTACAGCATCAGGAATGATCTATTTCCTCAGCCTCACGCTCTTTACATTGGGAAAGTCAGATCCATTTGATGTACTGGCCAAACACTGTATTTATGAAGTCTACATTTTAAAAGTTTATGGAAATCTCATTATGTTGGATAGCTCAGAGTACTGCAACATATCTGTGCCAAGTGCTTATAGACCAAAGAATAAGCACATATTGGCCCAATTCTTGTTTCACTGAAAGCCAAGATGCTCACATACATTCTGAGCATATGACACTCTGGATTTAGCTAGGGAGGAACAGCTCAGGAATGAGTTCATGAATTTAAGTCTTTTATCCTGTCACAGTCCCAGTCAGGCATAGTCAGGCATTGTATTTCACTCTGTATAAACGAGGCCTTATTTTTTCACAGAAGGTTGAAAGGGAAATTTCCTATGCTGGCTATCTCAGTCTATCTGACTAAAGCAGAATCACAGGATTCAGATGAACAAGGTTCTTCTGTATTGGCTCTTTTTTACCAGTCTCTACTTGATTTATTATGTGGCCTACACAGAGATTTCTCTGTTCACACTATTTTTTCCTTAAAAATTGCAAGTATCAATGAAAGCTGCAACACAAGAAAGGAAGTTTCCACTAAATTCTGAATCCAATTTTCAGTCCATTCTATATCCCACCAAAACATAGTGTCAGAAAATAACTGGAAAATGTTCTACGGTCACTGCTGAGAGAATCTCAGAATTGTCTTGCATAACAGCACATCTTTATGTGGCAGATAGATGGATCTTGCCTTGCCTGTGAGTGTGCAAGCACCATAATTTCTCCCACCCCATCAGAGACAAGGTAGGCAAACAGAGAGGGTGGATGCCTTCATCATACCTCATGTCAAAATCATTAACAACTCTGTTACACCACAGATAAACTGTTTGTTCAAGGCTGCTAATACAGGTTCTAATGCATGGGCTGGGGCAGTCAGGTTAAAGCAGAGCCAAGGATGTCTCCAGACTACTAGTGCACATTAAAACTGCAACACCTGAATTTTCACTAGAATTGACATGGGCCTAACAGTGCAAACCCGGAGTTTCCCTCAAAATAGTAAAGCTGTGAGGAATAAAGGCTGTTCACAGTGATACTTCAGGCAGGGAATTACTTAGAAAGGGAGAATTAGAAAGGGGCTGCTCCTTTTAATCTAAGACATGGAATCAAGACTACTGCAACCACGGCTGAGGAAGCAATACTAGAGAGGAGTGATCCTACCTCCTGTGAGTACCTCCCAGCCAAGAACCTTATTGCTATGCTAGGATGGTGGGCCAGAGATCCAGCATCATGTGCTCTTCATAGCTTTCTGCATCCACAATGCCTAGGGACAGAACAGCCTCTGCTCTTCCAGGGAACAGAGCCTACAACCCTCTGTGCATAACTGGGACAAGGGAGAGCTCACTTGTTTACTGCAGGCAAAGAGAAGAACCAGTCTGATGCTGGCCCTACTCTCACCAGCTGCCTTACAGGTATAAACAGTCACATCCCAGAAGGATGCCCATAATTGCTGAATCTGGATAGCAGCTAATTTAAATCCAAAGCAGAGCTTTTAAAGCAGAAATTCTTCATCAGCACAACCCTTCCTTGCTGGAAGTTAGCATCTCTTTCACCTGAAAGACAGACTTACATAATTCTGTCCCTCTGGTGACACTAATAAGAAGCTGCTCTGGGGAAAGCTCACTCAGAGCCCTCTAAGTGATTTCCTTTAAGCTGTCACAGCTGCTGGCTGCACCATAGCCCTGTACTACTGAATTGAGACCTCCAGGGTAGCACATTCTCTGTGTGCTTTGTTTCCTGTATCTGTTTCCCTTCTCCTCAGATCTTACCTTTATTCTCTAAACTTAGACCCACCACAGGTCAGGGCATGAAGTGTCAGAGTGATCCTTAAATGTGAATTCATTCTCCTCCTCCCACATAACCCTCACCTGCCATCACCTTCCTGAATATAGTTACCTTTCACTCTCTCTTCTCAGTCCTTTACTCACACTTTGGTCTTTTACAGGCTTAGTAAGATGCAGACCTACTTTGAAATGTGACATGAAATTTTTTATAGGATTCTATGCTCATTGTCTTTGAGTGACTCCAGATCAGACACATTCAGTTTAAAAGAGGAGTGAGGGAAGAGAACAAAATGCAGCAAAGTTTCTGACACCTCAGGAGTTTGGCTGCCATCCTGTCTTCCTCAAAGTTTTCTGCAGGATGAAGTGTCATTTTGAACAGAAAAGATATCACTGTTCTCTAACCTTGTTCACAGGAACAGCAGGGCCAAAATCCAAATTGAGGGCATCACCAAAGCCGTCAGATCTGATTCCAGAGACACAAGGAACAGATGCATTCCAAATAGCAGTAATACATTAACCAAAGTCATCATGCTGTAAATACACAGAAACTAAACCTATTTCACCCAGTGATTCTCTAATCCTGTAACTCATCCTAACCCCATCCTTCTTCTTCCCTTTCAATGATGTTACCAAACCCAGTGCTGCTGTTAGAAGGTGTCCATAGACAAATTACTCTCTGGTTTCCATATCTGATAGCCACCACTACCTCAGCCTGCTCCTTTCTCTTCTCTTCTCTTCCTCTTCTCTTCTCTTCTCTTCTCTTCTCTTCTCTTCTCTTCTCTTCTCTTCTCTTCTCTTCTCTCTTCTCTTCTCTTCTCTTCTCTTCTCTTCTCTTCTCTTCTCTTCTCTTCTCTTCTCTTCTCTTCTCTTCTCTCTTCTCTTCTCTTCTCTTCTCTTCCTTATCTCTTGCATGTCATCATCCAATAGTGGAGTCTACTGTTTTCACACCCACTGCACGGCCTTCCAAGTAATTGAAAAAAGCTGTGGGAAAACAGCAAATGTACAGTTTTCATGCATCTTCATGAGAAAACTTTGTTCTTTTTCCTTTTGAGAAATCTCAAAGCTTGGACTGGTCATTTTTGCAATGCTAAGGGGTTCGTGGGATATTCTGAACATAAGATCATGATCTCATGGGACTCAAGATCTTTATAGTGCTGAGAAGTCTTCCAAGCCACAGAGAACTGACCAAATTGGATGGAAATAAGACTGTCAGGACAGACAGAGAAAAGTGGCGTTTAGGTTCTATGGCGTGCAACTATGGGCAAGGATTATTTTGGGCTCAATTATTAAGGACAGGATTCACTGTGAGCTTTCCTTGGGCGTATTAGGAAGGACAACATAGACTGATACAAAGCTATAAAGAGTTCTAGAGGCATATGGACACTAAAATATCAGGTGCTGATGATTGGCAGGTTCAAAGCTATCAGCTATGAACAAATGAGAAGAAAAGTAAAGGGGTAAAATAAATAAAAGATAATGCAAGATATTCAGACAAATAAATAAATAATTTCAAGTCCAGAAGGCGCATGGGGTGCTACAAGAGAAGCAGCCTGAATGGCTTGGAGGGACACAGCAGCCAGGGTAATTTATCGAGATGGCAAAATGACATTCTCTAAAACAGGATAAATTAATTATTTGCCTCAGACCCCCTGAAGGAGAAAAGAAGCTGACAGAAAATGACATGTCATACAATTCTCAGGGTGACAAGGAGGAGAACTAACAGAGATGCAAGGGTTTAGGCATATATATCCCTGTGGTGCTACTTGGCTGCCCAGGGCAAAGCCTTCAGTGGATGAATACAGACAACATACCAATGGCATGCCAGCAGTGCTCTGCAACAGAGAAGGGCTCTGTCTGATCATTTTCATGAAGCTCAAGACAATTTCTGTGTCTGACTCTCCTTTGCCACAGCCCTCATGGCTTCATTTCTGCCTGCAAAAAGTTTTTGTGAAATTCTTCCAAACAAGAGCTCTCCTTTTTCCTTTGTGGTAGTTCAACGCTTCCTGTCCACAGGTATAAATGTCTAGATAAGGTGCCAAGAAAAAAATCAGGTATGCACACATACTGATATTCACAAGAAAAACAGGTCAGAAGCCTTTTCCAAAGTCACATGAAATTAACAGTGGAGAGATCTGACCTTTCACAAAGAAGGTGCAGCCCCCTGTGCTCTTGTTGTCTTTCTACACGTTGAAGGGGTTGCTGGCTTCCAGATCCCAAAGGGACCTCAGTGTAAGAAAGAGGACTTACATAAGTATAACCAACTTACTAGAGCTAAAATTGGTGTGAATAACTTTTTTATTAATAGAGAGGGACATGCTAACCTAGAAAAAAGCAGAATGCAAAATTCTTTGTCACACTTTTCCAGATTTTAAGAACTACAATAATGATCAAAACTCAAGATAGACACCATTAAAACAAGACCTGGTATACATTTGGCATTACTGTTGGTTTACTTTCCATAAACTCAGAAAGACTTTCGGATACTGTGATACATAGATAACAAGATTGCATGGGGTAGTGTTATTTAGGATCATTACAAGTGGCATTACAGGCAAGTCTTATCAACAGCTGTTTAACCACATAGGGAAATAAATTTTGAAGGAAAAATAACATGTAGTAAACTAGGAAAATGGTGGTAAACTTGGAAACTAATCCAGAAATTTTCTGTTCCTCTGCACAAGTCTGAACGATTCATTTGTCAGCTGTACATTCTCCGCCTGCAGTGTGCAAAATGACATTGAGCAGTATTATCATCACAGACAATGTAGGCAGGCAGTTACACAGAGAGAGACAAATGTAAGGTCCAGAAAAAAACAGATAGGATGGGAAATACCGTTCATATATTTAAAAGAGCCTCAAATAAGTCTGCTTGAATTGCCTCTTTTAACATGTGAGTTGGATTATCATGGCAATTGTTCACTTTAGACACTATAAAAAAGGTAATCAAAAAAGAAGAGAGATAATTCAATTTAATTTAATATAAATAAACTAGGGTAATAAATCTCTCTCTAAACTGGGTTGTAAATCCTTTCATGTTATGCTTCATTCTATGCCTCTAAAAGAGCATGTGTGTGAATCTGATGAGGTATGAGAACTGCAAAACCAAGCTACCGTGGCATGCATAGAATCACATGTGAAATGCTGTAATTAAGCTAGAGGTTATGCAACACAAGGATAATGTTTTCCTGTTGATATTTTATAGATGTTCTTTTAGCTTTGCAGAAACTTAACTTCTTACAAGCTTCACACAGCAACTGACATACTTGAATCTCTGATACTAGAATTTCTTTCAGAACTTCAACAGCTTATAAAAAAGAAAGTGACTTTTTACATTGTTAGAGATAAGACAAGGCCAAATGCTTTTAAAGATGATAGACTTACATTAAATCTTAGTTAGGAGGAAATTCTTTACCAGGAGGGGAGAAAGGCATTGGCAGAGGTTTCCCAGAGAGGTTGTGGATACCCCATCCCTGAAAGTGTGCAAGGCCAGGCTGGAGGGGGCCCTGAGGTACCCAGTCTAATCCCTGCCCATTGCAGAGGAGTTGATACTAGATGATCTTCAAGGTCCTTTCCAACCCAAACCGTTCTGAAATACTATGATTTCTTCCACTGCCTCAGACACAAGACAGAGCTGGAGGGGAATACTAGGACTAGGATTTGTCAGTGTGTGTTTTTAGGGAGTTGTTTTGCCACAAAGCAACTGTTAGCACAGTTGGAACACCAGCAGAAGCAGATGCCAGAGACAAGAATCACTGACAGACCAGCAGGTTACATATGGATCCTGTTTCTTTTTGGCTTTTTACTGAGATGTTGTGTCAAAAAAGTACCTCACTTAATGCATGCATCTAAGAGCATCCTGCAGCATTCGATATCAAGTCTCAGAGAATAAAGAAGCATTGATCAACTCTTCTGTCCAGCACAACCTGTCCTTTACATATTTCTATCCTAAAATTATTGATTGGCCTGGGCTCTGACTGAATTTCTATTCTTTGTCCAAAATGGAGTCTTCTTACTCTTTGCGAACAATAGACACCTCACTTCCCAGGACAGTGATATCTATGATCTGCCATAGACAGGAGCACACAAAACTTTGTTGATCTCATAGGGTATGAGGATGTCCTGGACCCCAGGGTGGCTAACATCTCTTTGCAGCAGAATCTTAATTTCTTATTTCCTAACACCTTGTAAAACAAAAATAACTTCAATGTTCCTGTATTATGCCCCAGCTCTTTCTTGTACTTTCTTCACTTCTGAATGATCCTTTTGTATTGGAATTATGTACAGTATATATTATGCAGTTCAAGAGTGGTTTCTTTGTTTCCTGACCTTGCAGTGGATTAATCTCTTTTTAGAGATTTCTATACCTTCTTCTACCTGCAGACTTCTGATACACACTGGAGCCAGTACATTTGCCTCTGGTGTAAGTGCAGATTTGAAATGTAAATGATCCAGGTAAGCACTTTCTGTTACCTCTGAGTTTGAGATTTTGGAGGCTGTGGCTACACTTTGCAAGCATGTGGCTATTCTCTAAGCCATAGGTGTTGATTTTTCTTCATTGCACTAAAATTATTCTTCCTTTTTTCATTCCTGACCAGAACTGTTCAAAACTTAAGCTGCTCTTATCCCATCCCATGTTTTACCTTTTCCCAATTCTCCTCCCTATCACACAGCTGTGTGCTAGTTACTAGCTGTGGTTAAACCACAGCAATCTTTATAAGAGCTATCTATAATTTGTTACGTTTTACACAAGATTCACCCCTAGATTCTACTAAACCACTTATTTTTGCCTTTTTCTTCCTTGGACTTTCCGTAGAAACTAAGTACAGCATAGTTTTCATAAATACTGAACAACAAGAAGTTTAGATAGGAAAGGACACAGCAGCTCCCTTCTTGCCCCTGTGTCCATTTGGTTTTAGTTTTTGGGTTTGTTTTTTTTTTTGTTACTACACTATTTGATGCCCAAAACAAGATAATTTCAGCTGCTTTTCTGGAACGCTGCAGCGAAGTTTTCGGACACAATTAAAGCTCCTGCGATCACAAAAAGTAGCCGGGCAGCAGCGACGGCATTTTTAAAGCTGCCAAAACATAAACCCACAGGCGGAGCACCAAAAGCTGGGAGGCACTGGGGGCTCGACGAGCGCCTGGGTTGGCAGCAGCGACCCCGTGGCTCCGGCGTTCACAGCAGCCTGCGGGTGACACCGCGCGGCAGCTCCGGCCGAACACAGCCAGCGGAGCCGGGACACAGCCGCCACCCGCCCCTCAAAGGCAGCGGGGAAAGCTCAGGCTCCCCCAGGTCTCCATCGCCTGCGAGCAGCGCGGGGATACCTCATGGAAAGACATAATGGGAACCGTAGAATCACTGAATGGTTTGGGTTGGAAGCGATCTTAGAGATCATCTCGTTCCACCCCTCTGCAGTGGGAAGGGACTCCTTCCACAAGCGGACTAGGGAGAAGACAAAAGAAACCAGAGTGCAGTCTCTGTTTGAATGAGCTAACCGCTCAAAGCCTGTAACAATGTTAAGGAAAAACCACACTGAAAAGTCAAGTATGGCCTGAAAACAAAATATGAGAACTGCTGGAGTCTAAGTCCAATTTCTGAATTTCAAAGCAAGGGGATTTTGATCCTGTTTTAAGTGAAAAGTTCAATAGACTCAATCCATTCACTTCCATAAACCAGCCATGGTTTAAACCATCTCAGTGCTGGGTAAAACTGGCTTCTGATGGATTGTTGCCCACACATCTCCTACCCTTGAACCCACTGTAAATGCCTAATGCTGCATGGAAGCCCACACCAATGAATCTCAGACAGTAAATCAAAATGAGACAGTTTAAACACATCTATTTTTATCAGCCAGAAGTTCAGCAAAATTTCTTCAGTGACATTTAGATGGTATGACATCCTTGTCATCCCATCAGGAGCTGCATAAAAGTGCAAAAGCATGTAATTCCCTGGACACTGAGGCATGTGCCAGCATTCGAGCAGGGAACACTCAGTTCTTCTTAGGGTCCCTACACTATTTCTGCAAGGCAAGGACCAGCCCTATCCGTGGCCTGGCTGCTGCCCTGTGCACATCTACTAAAGAGGCATCAGGGAACGAGGAAAACACAGAATTTTTGGTGACCTCTCCCGGGAGGAAGGAACTTTTGGTCTCCTCTACTATATATCCTCATCAGGGCTGGCTGTCAGGAAGTATTTTTACTTTGAGGGGGTTAAGTTTATGCCACATAAATCTCAGTGGACTCTCAGCTGGCAAAGGATGGCAGATGGCTACGAGTCTCTGTTGTGTCTGGACTCGAGACACAAGGCTCAATACAGGCAGCCAAAATGCAGATCCACTCCACTCACCCGGGCTGCAAGATGGGCATACAGAGGGTGGTGTCAGCCAGAACAAGTCATCTCTTTCAAAATGTTCACTGTAGATTGTAAGTGTAGAGGTTATTGCAGCCCTCTGCCACTTCATCCATCCACCTCCTTCACCCAAGCACAACTTATTTGCTCCTGTGAGTTGATAAGACGGAGCAGCTAAGCATGTTTTGCTGCCACCATCTCAGCCCATTGTAGGAGCCTGTCAGCAGTACAATCAGGTCTGGAAAACCGGTATTTTTGTACTGGTTTTCTTCCCTCCCAAACATCATTCCAATTCAGAGGAACAAGTATATTGAATTCTCTCTTAAAACAGATTTCTGTGCATGTATTCATTTACCTTACCAATCTTGCAGAATAAAGTTGCCTCTATGACTCTTGCACCCATCTTTTAAGTTGGCCCAAATAAAGAAGGCTTCAAGAATGCAAGCCTTTAATCAGGGAAAACCCAAACGACTTTTCTGGAAAATTAATTTTCTTGTCTATTCCAGCAGAAAGTCTTCACATAACTAACCTTATTTGATGGATGTTGTCACAACACTCAGCCTTTTCACACTGAAGATTAATTGCTTCTAGAAATAGGTAAATGTCATTCACCCAAGCTGGGATCCCAGCTTCAACAAAATAAACAGACCTTTCCTGCACCTGGGGACAACAGACTCCACCAGTGCCAAAGTAAGAAGGTCACTGCACAAAGAGAATCTCAGAGCAGTAGTGGGTACTACCAGCAACCAGCTTTACTCACAGGGGTAAAATGACACCTCCTAGAGAGAATCCTTCTAAGTCCCCCAGGTCTGGGATGATTTTCAATTCAAAAGAAGGGAACAATGTTTATAAAACCATCACAGCATTGAAATTAACAGGGTCGCTCCTACATATAGATTTTCAGAACCAGAATAGTAAACAGTGTCTTATTTGGAGACAGTTTTGAAAGTGGCAGGTAATTTTATCTCATGCCTGTCCCTCAGTTGTTATCTGGCCCTCATGTCTCAGCAGTAATTTTGCATTCATCAGCAAGGCCAGTTAAAAATCGCCTGAACTGCCATTTGACCAAGTGCTTATCTGCACAACTGCACAACCCATACCATCAGTTAGGAAAAACAATTTTCCCTGGCTTCTAGAGACAGCCTAATTACCTAATCTGACAGGTTATTAATGGTCCAAGTCAACAAAAAGTATAATGGATGCTGATAAGCACAAGCAGCCTGGACATTTGGCACGTACAACCCAGCTAGAAATCATTGCTGTGAAAAGCAGCCACTGGCCACAGGACTAAATTGTCTGATTTCTCAGGGTTTCATTTAACAGGTCTATCAACATGATAAAGAGACAAACTAGCAAGTTTGGTCCATTAATGAGGACTGTGAATCAGCCAAAGAGTATAAAAGATATTTATGTAGCAGGTTAGTGTAAAAATGAATCTCTGCTTCATTTCTCAATAGTTGCAACACCCTCGCCTCCATACTAGGAGGGAGAGCAGCACATGTCTGTGTTCACCAGGAAATGGGCAGCAAGAATTATGACAGAGCCCTTGTTTAAAGCATTGTCAGCGCTCCCATAACTCACTACAAGTTCTGCACTGTTTCATGGGCCTGTTTTAAAGATCCAATTACTAGACTGACATGATCCCATCAGAAGCTCAGGTTTTCATTTTAGAGTGGAAAAAGAGACATATTACTTGCAAGTACTGGCAGCAGTGGACAAAGGTGTATCCTGAACAGCTCTAAGACAGAAAGCATTCAAACAGAATCTCATGGAACTAGTTACTTTTTGCAACCTCAGGGTTCTACAGACCACTCTTTTAGATGTTTAATCCTTCCCCCGAGGTGTAAATGCCTGGCGATAGCATCACTGAGGCATTCAAGGATGAAAAGAAAGAAACAGATTTGTCCCTAGGCTTCAAATTGTAGTTAGCACATTCCAACACTGATAGTCGCTGGAACTGCACCACAGTGGCAAACAGCAGCTCACACCCCTAACACCCATGAGATAGATTTTTCACAGAAACTATTTAAATTCAGTCTGGTTCATTGACTTTTTTTTAAATTAATAGAACATCTTTTATTTTGTTTTGTTCTTCCAATTCCCTGTGAGATCTTTCATCCATGTCTGTAAGAAATCCACTTCGCTTAAGCATCCATCTTCTATTGCTCATACAATGAAAGGGTTTAAGGGCAATCAATACTCAAGTAGATCTCATGTATGTTTTGAGACATGTCCCATCATTAAGCAAAACTGCACACTATTTAAATATTTATTTCTGTATCTCTGCAAATCCCTAGCTACATGACAGCCACACCTTAGAAAAATATGAGACACCTACCCACTTTAGTGTGCCCTGGATGATGTTCCTAAGTGACTTGCAAAATGAAGATACTTCAGAGTGTTCCACATTTGCAACAGCTTGTAGTCCCTGAAAATAAGAGTCCAAGTGGCTCACTCAATGCTTGCATTGCTTAGAGCACTTTAGGGCTAAAGCCCAGCTTCTAATCCAGATAAAGTAATTATTGATTTCTTTGCATGTTTTTTCCTCTACCCAGCAGTAAAACTACAAATATCTACATAAGCATTCCGTGGCAAACTCAAATTCTTTAAACCACAGCAAAGAGGAATGCAAAGCAATTTTGCTTAGAACTGCCAAGGGAGCAACATCAAAACCAGAATCTTTCATTAATGTAAAATTTTTCACCACTGTTGTGGTTTAACCCCAGACAGCAACTAAGCACCACACAGCCACCCAGTGGGATAGGGAAAAGAGAAAGGTTAATGTGTGAATACTCAGTTGAGAAAAAGACACTTTCATAGGAAAGCAAAAACTGTACACACAAGCAAATCAAAACAAGGAGTTCATTTCCCACTTCCCCAAGACAGCAGAGCTCCATTATGTATAGAGTGACTCAGGAAGACAAACACCATCACTCCAAATGTCCCCCCTTCCTCCATCTCCCCCAGATACATTGCTGAGCATGAGGCCATGTGGCCCAGGATATCCCTCGGGTCAGTTGGGGTCAGCTGTCCTGGCTGTGTCTCCTCTCAGCTCCTTGTGCACCCCCAGCCTCCTCACAGCTGGGGTGGGTGAGGAGCAGAGAAGGACTTGGCTCTGGGTAAATCTTGCTCAGCTGTAACAAAAACATCTCTGAGTTATCAGCACTGTTTCCAGCACAAATCCAAACCATGGGCTCTACTATACAACTACTGTAGAGAAAATTAACTCTATCCCAGCTAAAAACAGCACAACCACCTTCTCAAAATCCCAGTATATCTAACCAACATGAACGGCTCATATCATCCACAAGACTATTGGTGATATTGGATGTTGCAGACATTTAATGGATATAATTATGGTCAACAGAGAGGGGGAGTCATGATATAACCTGCAGGATATTATTAGCTGGATAGGCAGTGATATCATCATTCCTTAAAACTATTATTGTGGGAACCCTCCGTGGGAAGAGGGGACCCTGGGAGCATCCCCCAGGTTAGGGTGACAGGGAAAGGCTTCTCCCAGGGATACCCTGTTCTGCTATGCTAATGTACCCCTGGTCTGCTCCCTTGGTCAGCCTCATTGGTCTCCCCCCCACAGACCCCTGTTCCTCAGTCACTCCCCCCCTATTTCCCCATTGGCTCCCATACCCTAACCCTGCCTGTGTACTGCCCCATGCCCTAGAACCATTGGTTCTGATGCTTTCTCCCCCCCCCATCACCCCTCATACTTAAACCCTAATTTTCCATTGTTTGGGATTCTTGTTCCTGGACCTGTTCACATGTGTGTGGCAACTATAAACCAGTACATGGAATCCCACACAAGAATCCTTCCTGGCTCCTTGCTGTTGACTCTTATTTGGAGCTACCCTGTGTGTGTGTGTGTGTGTGTGTGTGTGCTAGCTCCACCGAGCTGCTTCCCCAGTTGGAGACACTTCTGGAAGGTTGCACCACCACCCTGCCATGGATGCTACATATTGGGCTAGAACAACAGTCATTCTCTTGCATTAGTTCTGTACAATTGAGCTAGACCTGTTTCTCTTTTCCTATAAATGGATAACACCAGTTAAATCTTCAACTACATAACTGCTCACCTGTCTGACATTCCTCAGTTGCCTCTCAGTAACTTCAAGATCAGACTTTGCACCCATTCACTACTGCAGGGTACCTGGAGGTCCTGGAGGCTCCAGGCACTCCCACGTGTGTGTATGCAATAACACTGCAGCCCATGGCAAAGATATGCACAAACAGTGAAGTCTCCTTCAAACGAGGCTCCTCACCCTGTGGATGACTTTGCATACTGCTTCACTATAAAGTAAAAAAAAAATTCTTTGAGGTTGCAAACATTTCCAGAAAAAGCATTATCAAAAGTGGTATTTTGGAGTCCAAGAAAACACAGCATCTTTACAGAGCTCAGAGCAACCTGGAATAATCTGGAGTGTAGTTCTCTGTTGCTATTCCTTTTCTCAATTCTGGAGTGCACATCATTTCCACCTATGGTATAAGTATCTTTGCACATCTAACATAAATATTTTGTAAAATCTAGGGCCAAGCAAGCTAATGGATCACAAAATGAATGCATTTTCTGCTATTGAATTACAAACCTGCAGAAGCCTTAGTAAAATACAAAGGGAAAAATACACAAAATGGCACAGAGGTCTGCAGGAAGTGACATAAAAATTTATGTAGTATTAGATAAATATTCCTACGCATGAATATGCCTATAGGCATTTTCATGTCTATATGTAAAAATCAATCAACAGAGCATATACCTAACTGTATTTTACAATTCTTCATTCCCTAACTATTGGAAAGCTTTCTAAAACAATCCAGCATTTAGCCTTGTTTTAGAAAGCTATTTTCTTCCGGTCTATGTTTTGACCTAAGAAAACCTTTTCCTTTCACATCATTTGAGGTAATATCAGAAATCTCACTTAATTCTGTCACAAGATGCTCAGTAAAACAAAGATATTCTGCTTCCTTCACTATTAAGGCCAGTTATTCCCCAAATTTTCTTCATATTTCTACATGTACCACAAGAGGGAGTGCGGAGTTCACGTTTCTTAAGCTCTGCCGAAGAGGTAAACTGTTCGATGTAGTCATAAACTGTGATCAAAGTCAGCTAGGAGTTTACAGTGTTTTTATACAGCACACCAAGTGCTCAGACAAAGAAAAGGGCTAGGTTTCTGCTTTGAGAAAGGTGTTACCTCCCATTCAAACTGTGCAGAGCTCTCTTCAAAGCCAGCAGATGCTGCAGAGCTTACCTGAAGAACAGAGAGACACAGGCTGATGCCACAGGAGGGTAAAATCAAGACAATCCTGATGGGAGGAAGCCTGCAGGCTCATCACAGCAGTGTGAATAGGATATTTGGAAGAAATTGTTAAGCCTTTCCTAGCATATCAGATATATATGTGGTAGCAGGTACAGATGAGGAAAATACACTCTTCTGACTGCACATGCTGCTTTTCATGCCAGCATACTGTGATTTCTCATTAAAACACTAACAGAAAATAGCTTCTTAAAAAATACCCTGAATCTCCTCTTCTGCAGCACACATGACAACAGAGGGAAAAAGCTTGCAGTACAGGAGGGTCTCCTAGGCCATTCCTTCCTTCTCTCACTCCCCCCACCCCACCTATCTTCTCCTACAGTCAACAAAACTCTTTTTCAGTTATGAAACTGAATAGTTATAATGATTAGAGATAAATCTTAAATCCAGATAGCTACAGGTTTCTGCTGAAATATTATGAAACTACTGTTGACAGCAACAGTTAATGTCCTATTCCAGCAGAGCAATCAGACAGACGCTTAAATACATTGACTGCCAATCTGTAGCAGTTACACTCTATGCCATTGTTACCAGTTGTATCAAACACAGCAACTTACATATCCTTAATCATTGATGCATAAAGATGGACACAAACTTTCTAGGAGGAGGAAAAGAAAACTCTCTGCCTCACACTTGCTTTCCTCTCGGATAAAGTCACTGGGCTGGTGTTACCTAACTTAATCGAGGCTGCACTTTTACCATCCTTCACAACTGGTTTCCAACATGAGGTTGAGGGGTTTGCTCAGTTTGGGTCTTGACTGCCTAGTTGTTTCCTTTTGATGATTCACTCTATTTCAATTCCAAAAAGCTAATTACAGAATAATTTTATACAGTGTTTGCTGTTTAGAACTGGTTCATAAAATACAAAAGCCAAGTGACTAACACAAATACATCTTTCATGCTTTCAACCTGTGAAAGCAAGTTATAAACTCTTCTCAATTTAAAAAAACAAATACCTACAAATTCCTAAAACAACAAATTCCTTTTTTTCTAATATCCCCGTGGAGTCCTGAGAGGTCAGCTCAGCTGCAGATAAGAGTTACTTCCCTCTGTTATCGTCAACAGCCATCATGAACACCACCCCTGGCAGACTCCAGGTGCTTGCAGTTACCAAGAGTGCCACAGCTCAGAATGACATATGATTAGAGGGATGGAACACCTCTTCTGTGAGGAAAGGCTGAGAGAATTGGGATTGTTCAACCTTCAGGAGAAGGCTTCAGGGTGACCTTTAGGACAGCCTTCCAGTATCTGAAGGAAGATTTCAAGAAAGATTGAGAGATTTGTCACAAGGGCATGTAGGGTTAGGACATAGGGAAATAGCTTTAAACTGGAAGAAAGAAGGTTTATGTTAGATATTTGGAAGAAATTCTTCCCTGTTAGGGTGTCAAGGCACTCCACAGACAAGCTGTGGCTGCCCCATGCCTGGAAATCTTCAAGGCCAGGTTGGAGGGGGCTTGGGGCAACCTGATCTAGTAGAAAGTGCTTCTGCCCACAGCAGGAAAGTTGGAATGAGATGATCTTTAAAGTCCCTTCCAACTCAAACCATTCTATGACCTTTACAGTTGAACACAATCCAGGACTGATTCCCATTTAACTTGCAGTCATGAAGAAGCAGCAGAACTGCTGTGGTCAGAAACCTGTGCTATAATTCAGCACACCCAGTCAGATTCTGTACCTCAATAAATCCACCAAAGGAGTTTCCAAATCACTCTATTACCAAACACAGGACTCTCTGATCTTTAAAAAGACATAAGTGAGTCAGTGAAGCAATCCACAAAACAGTGCAAGAACCTCACTGCAGCTACATTTGTTTTGTACTAAATATCCAGGGTATTATTGAATAGCTGTGAGCACATGGACACACTAAAAGAAATGTACCTCTACTGACTCTCATCTATGGACTGGCTACTTCACTTACAGTTTTGTTATGGGAAAAGATACAGATGCAGTGGATTTCTACAGTTATGCCTCCTACAAAATTTCTAGTGTGGCACTAAAGTGGGCATATTATAGGGAAAATCAGATAGTTCAGTAAATAAGGCTGAACATGGGAAACTACTTTATATACAGAGAACTGCCCAAATTTCCTTCACCATTTCACCTCTCCATGCCCCAAAATTCCCATAATGGCAGTGGCAAAACTCTTAGAAAGACTAGGATGAAACAACACTTACTGCAGTTGCGGAAGATGCAGACACAGATAGCACAAAGATTGTAGCAGAGATTCTCTTGCACATTACTGGACAGTTCACAACTCTTTAAGACTTCAGTCCTTGTCTGTAAAGTGAGTTGGAATTAGTCATAGTACCCATAGTGTTTGGGGACAACTGGGTAGCTCCATATCTCCATAAATGAACCCCAGAGGACTTCAGACAATACTGAAGAACACACTTGGTAAAGAGTTGTTTCTAAAATAATCATGGCAATACAGAAAAAAGTAATCAGAAACAGATTTTCCAGTGGTTATTCTGCAGCTAACACAAGGTTATATTTAGGGCTTAAAAGGGGAAAGTATGTAGTGTGTCTTTTACAGGTACAACCCATTTTACAATTGTGAATGGGTAAACATCAACTGTGAATTTTTTTAAACAGACTCGGCTTTCCCAAAAAAAATTTATTTGCAAAGAGTGTGTGACCATTCCAATTTCACATATGAATAAATGATGCACGTAGAAGTGGTGATTAGTTGTCAAGGGCAAGGAAAGGAAGAAGAAGGAATGTGGTCTTCCAAGGCTAGTCCAACATTCATATTCAGCCTCTAAACAAAGCAATTTGAAAAAAAAGTAGTTTTCACTCTAGGAATATATAAACATGGTAGAGGACTGATACCCCTCAGAAAGGATAAAATAACAGAGATAAAACCTGGTTTGTTAGTTTATTACCTAGCACTTTCTAATAAAAAATAATTTATATTGAGTTGTTTTTATTTATTCTTGGACTTGTGGCACCCTAGGTTCTACCAGGTTTTTTTCTCCATAGATGCAGAGTCTAGAAACGTTAAAAAGTTAAAACATACACTTTTTGCCTTTTAGAAGAGATGAGAGTCTCATTTAATTTTGACCCCGAATGAGTGGCTTTAGCAGATCCAGTAAATATTACTTTATCATAACAGCACTGCTAGAGGTACCTGTGCACCAAAGAGCTCTTCACTTTTCACCTAAAGGATTTGAGAAATAGTTCAATACAGCAGCTGCTGAGAGAACACTCAATGCAGTATGCTTAGGTCGTTCCAGTATCTCACAATACTTTCATGTCACTTAAACAGGAATCTATTACATGCCAGCCTTTCATGAACAATCAATCTCCTTCAAGAACCAAATGCAAAAAAGGGAAGACTAGGGTTCTCAGTTTATTTGCCTCCATAAAATCAAAGGTCTGCAGAGGGGGAAGGAACAGATTTGAAAGTCAGACTGCCAGCAGATTTGGATGGAAACAAAACCGAGGGACATCTGGTCCAGGCAGGTTGGTCAAAATGAGCACAGTGTCTGCCATCTGAACACGATGCCTTCTCCATAGTCAGCAACATTCTAATTATTATCTTATTCTTCTTGCAACTAACATTTTATTGTGCTCTTGAATATGCAGCACAGAAAGGGAAGCTGAATTGCTATGTACTGCGCACACATTTTTTCCCAAGCAGTCACGTATGCCTAATCAGCAAAAAGCACTTACATTATTTCCACAAGTTATTAACTGAAATGGGAAACCAACTTACTGTGATTCCATTACAAAAGAGTTACCGCACTCTGGTGCAGCTGGTATAATCAGTATCAACTGGCTTGAGAGAACCCAACTAAGGCTGTACCACAACATTCAGTTTTGCAGTTCCCCAGTATTTAGAGGATTGCCATACATAACTTAGATCTAATCCAATAAAACGAGAGGTGCTGATCTTCAAGTTCATGGAGATCTTCGGGCCTCTGTGTAAAACAGAAATAGAATGAGAAACCAGTTGTGTTAATAAGAATATGAACAATCCGAAGAGGTATATTGCCATTAAAGGTTTTCAGCACTTTTCATCTGGTTCCTAGAACATTAGCCAAAGTCGATGTAGAGCTCTCATCAGAATCACTTCTCCTTTACTCAAGTTTTGCACTTAATTCTCTAGTTAGCAGCTATTTTCCTTCTTCAAGCACATACAGGTCCATGCTGAGCTATCAAACCAGCTCCTTGGACACTCTTCAAGTAATTTTTCCTGTTAACCACATCATATATTTCATCTCAGAACTTTCTTTCAATGTAGATAAAGACAAGTTTAATTTTCTAAGCCTAAATACTAAACTTCATTAACATATATTTATGTATGTATTTAAAGCAGTATAAAGAATGCTGAAATACATTATCAACATGCCAAGAGACATTTCAAGCACAGCAAACACCAGTGCCCCTCATGCAGTTTCAACTCTGCTGTCACCCACAAACAGATGCATATGCTTCCTTTCGTCTTTCAAATACTCTGTGGACAAGGTGAGCTTTATGATTCATCTGTCACATTTTATTTTGTATGGAAGCCAAAGAAAACCAAAAAAGCAATAGCAACAAGGTTGGTTGAACACAAAGTAATGAAAATATATTTAAATCACACTCTTTTAGGGCATTTTTCAATGGCATTAAGCAGCAGCTATGACACAGGTTGCCCAGCTCATGACATGACACAATAAAAATCCAAAATAACAACGCAGATGTCAGTAAGCAGTGTAAATGTGACCTGCCTGAGAACATCTGAAAAATACAGATGTGTTGTGGGTTGACTTTGGCTAAGCACAGAATGCCTACCAAGCTGCTCTCTCTCCTCTTTGACAGGGAGGGGAGAAAATAGGATATTTTCATGGATTAAGATAAAGACAGTATAATAATGCAAAAGCAAAGGCCAGGCACAGAAGCAAAGGAAGACAAAAGATTTATTCTCTATTTCCCATTAGCAGAAAATGTCCTACTTTTGGGGAAGTAGGGCTTCAGCCCATGTAGCAGCTGTTCTAGAAGACAAATGTCACAATAATAAATGTCCTACACCCTTTTAGCATTTATTGCTGAGCAGACATCGTATGGTTTGGGATATCCCTTTGGGCAGGGGGGTCAGTTGTCCTGGATCTGCTCCAACACAGGTCTCTTCCACCACAGGCTGCAGTCGTTCAGGAACAGACTGTTCCTAAGTGGGTCCCTGTAGCAAGCCAGATAGCTGCTAATATGAGTCAATGGCAAAGAAGCAGGAAGGATCTTTGTTTAGGGTCCATGGAGATGTTTCACGGGAGTGACTGAGGGACAGCGGGTTGTGGACCAACCAGGGAAGCAGAACTGGGGTACATTAGCATAACAGAACAGGGTATCCTGTGAGAGAAACCTCTTGTGTCTCCCTAACCTGGAGAATGTGTCTCAGGGTCCTTCCCTCCCAGGGGTTCCTCGGGGACCCTTGTGTGGCAGGCTCACTAGCCTCCACAGGTCCCCCATGGGGTCACAAGCTCCGCCAGCAAACCTGCTCCTGCACTGGCTCCCCCCGGGGTCATAAACTCCTTTGGGTACATCTACCTGCTCTAGCTTGGTGTTCTCTGTGGGACGCAGGTGGATCTCTGCTCCACCATGGACCCCCATGGGCTGCAGGGGCACAGCTGCCTCACCATGGCCTTGCACCACAGCCTGCAGGGGAATCTATGTTCTGGAATCTGGAGCTCCTCCTGCCCTTCTTCTTCAGGGTGTCTGCAGAGCTGTTCCTCTCACATTCTCACTCCTCTCTCTGGTTGCAGTCGCTATTGTGCAGGTATTTCCTCTTCTTAAACCTGTTATCCCAGAGGTGCTACCAGCAATGGTGATGAACACACCTTTGGTCAGCAGTGGGTCCATCCTATGTTCTGGAATCTGGAGCTCCTCCTGCCCTTCTTCTTCAGGGTGTCTGCAGAGCTGTTCCTCTCACATTCTCACTCCTCTCTCTGGTTGCAGTCGCTATTGTGCAGGTATTTCCTCTTCTTAAACCTGTTATCCCAGAGGTGCTACCAGCAATGGTGATGAACACACCTTTGGTCAGCAGTGGGTCCATCCTGGTGTGGGAGCCAGTGGGCATACCAAGGCAGAGACAGAGCGAGCCCCCTGAGAAGCTGGGCCCTAAGGAGGAAAACTCTCCTTAAGAGACACAAAAGGCTTCTCCCAGCACACCCTGTTCTGTTACGTTGAGCTACCTCAGCTCTGTTTCCCTGGTTGGCCTGTTGGCCTCCCCGCCCCTTTCTTACCCTATATGTCCCTGCTCCAGAATGTTCTCCCTTCCCTGCTTCCCCATTGGCCTTTGTTCCTCAGCCACTCCCTCTCTGCTTCCCCATTGGTTCCCTCAGCCAAGCCCCGCCTGTGTCCCTCCCTCATGCCCTCTGATGATTGGTCCCTGTGGCTCTCTCCACTCCTGCCTCCCCCCATACTTAAACCTGGACCCGGGCCTGACGCTTGTTCTTGGTCCCTTGTTCCATTCACGTGGCTGGCCGCAATAAACCCGTCCCATTGAATACCACATGAGGACCCTTCCCTTGGCCATCTACCATCTACAGAGCTATCTGGCATGTGTTTGTGTGTGTGTGTGTGTGTGTGTGTGTGTGTTGGCACTGCTGAACGACTTCCCTGTGGAGACGCTTTTGGAAGGTTGTAGCACTGCACTTACCACCTCACCTGCCACAACATCCTGGAGCCAGCTGGCATTGGCTTGTTGAACATGGGAGAAGCTTCTGGCAACTTCTCACAGAAGCCACCCCTGCACCTCCTCACAGAAGCTTTGTCTGCTGTCCAGGCTATTCTTGGATGTGGTTGTTTGGAACACAGGAGTAACAAAACTTAGTCACTTCTCTCTCTTGGGAGATTTCATTGGAATTCCTGGGCATGCTCTCCAAGATGCAGGGGCTTCTCTTTGACCATAGACACGTGTGAGACTAACACGTGTAACTATAAAACAAGCACATCACTGGGTATTTCACATCCAGGCGATTCCTTGATGAAGTTCTGACAGTTTCTTTAGTCAAAGGAAATTAGATCACTCAAATCTTGTTTCCTGGAATTGACAGAAACTATATTAGACATTTGGTCCATAGGATTCATAGAATCATTGTTTTTCCCAGCACAAATGAGTCCCTAAGCCTTGAACACAATTAAGGTCTCATGAATGTGGCAGTCTGAGCTTTGGAATTTAGTATGAGGATATGAATAGGGCAATAGATATGAAATGTCAAGAAAACACCATGTAAAAAAACCACTTTCTGTAAATGTTACTCAGAGTCCTCTTTCATACAGGCACCTTACTTTTTCAGGAATTAGCATCACAAAGTCCTGTCCCAAACCTTCTCATAGCGGGTGCCACAGGAATGGGTTCACAAAGGTATTGCTTCAGGCCAAACCAAATCGTTGTAGTGAAAGGAATGAAGTTGAGATCTGAGTCAATGAAGAGCACTACAGCAGAGCAGTGAGACAGCAAGGAGTTCTGTCAGTACAAAGATAGAAACACTAAAGTGGGAAGAAGGGGAGGGGAGGGGAGGGGAAAGGGGAGGGAGAGGAGAGGAGAGGAGAGGAGAGGAGAGGAGAGGAGAAAAAATGTTCCCCGTGGACTGCAATGCCAGGAGTAACCAGAAGATTTTTGACAGGTGACAGTGAGGAGGCATTTCTGGACTGACAACTTCTGTGTCTTCAGCTAGAATGTAAACAGATCCAGCCTTGATATGAAGACAGAGAACACCGAACTCCACAATTTTTGTTGTTTCAAAACTTAGATAAAAACGCAAGGATTTTAAAATCTATGCTTCATTTCTAATCTAAATTTGTCTGGCTTCAGTTTTCAGCCACTAGTTTTGGGGTTTGGGTGTTCTTAGCCCTCTTTTGCTGTACTCTCTGTAAGCAAAAAATACTACTTTCTCTAGAAAGTAGTATTTCATTCCCATCCCAAAATCAAGATCTCAGGCTCAAGTCATTTTGTCATCTAATTTATGTCAGTCACTATCAGTACACCACAGTAAGATTACAGAACTGCTGAAAGTCTCCCTGTGCAGGAAATCGTTTCAAGGCCTCCTGTTGAGGAACCATTGCTGTAACAACACCGACAACAGAATTATAGCAGGAGTGGAATTAGAGATCTCCAGGAAAAAGGACTCAATCTTGCACGGATTTGTGCACTTTCCCTTCACCTGCTGGCACACGATACTTTGCAAGGTCAGCTTTAAAACGCTGAATTCAACAAGTGTAAGTTAATCAGAAGCAATGAAAGTAAACCCTAGTGACTCTTCTCCCGCATTCGTGGGTCTCAGGCGGGGGCTGTCAGCCCTCACTCCGGACCCAACCGCACCTTTCGAGGAGCCGGGCACGGCTCTCCTGCACGACGGCACAACTTCACCGCAGCCCCACCGCGCCCCCGAACGAGGCTTGAAAAAGTTACCGCCGGCCTGCGGGAGCAGGGGGAGCGGGCGGTACGGCCTCAGGGCAATGAACGGCCGCGGGGCAGCCCCGACGGTGCGGCTCTGTGTGCCCGCCCGGGGGAGGCGGCCCGGCTCCTGCGCGGCGAGCGGGGCCCG
>VZTN01000517.1:26771-49800 GCA_013400515.1 Erpornis zantholeuca
GGGGCCGTGCCGGGGCGGCGGGCGAGCTCCGGCTCTAATCGTGTGTGACCCCGCAGAGAGGAGCTGGCCCTGCGCCTGGACCTGACGGAAGCCCGGGTGCAGGTGAGTGCCGGAGGGGACGAGGGGCGAGAGAGGGTTGAACACAGCGCGTTTTCCCCCTTGCTCAGCCGGGCGAGAAGGGAACCGCGGCGGTGCCGGGCACGCGTCCTGTCCGCGGCGGGTGGTGCTGAAGGGACGGAGGAAGGGCCGCGTTACTTCCGTGGCGGGGAAGCGGCAGCTCAGGAGCATTCCCAAGTTGCGCTCCACTCCGTCTTGTGCTGTGCTGCCTTCATGGGTCGAAAGGCAGGTACTGTCTCCTGAGTTTTAAAACAGGATTAAAAAAGAATAAATCAAGATGTTTACAGAAAATGAAGGGTTCTCTGAGGCATCCGAAGTTATTTAGAGAGGCTGCACAGTGTATATCCTTCTTTTGGTCTAATTTAGCTCAATAAAACTGTCATCCTTCTAAATGACTGGTTAAAACAAATGAAAGATTAATTTGATATTAATATATGACAATCGGGTCCTGTTCAGGGGAATTTTATGCCCAGCTAGGCTGTGATTGTAGCAATGCCTGTAGAACTTCAGCATACCTAGACGGACACTAATCACCTGTAGGCTGCAGTTCGCTTAAACTACAAATTACCCTTAGTAACTTTTCCTGACTCTCTGCACTCCTGCTTAAAAATTTCTCTTTAAAACCACTTTCTTTAGATTAATCTCCTGATAACCTAGAAGTCCCCATTTTATACAAAAATTATAGCCTTAAAAAAAAAAAAAAAGTTAAAAAAAGTTGTTTCAAAAGGTGTGGAGGCTTTCAAGTATTTCAAGCTGCAAATGACAATTGTACTAAATTTGGCTTGTGCTGTATATCAGATATTGACGGTTCCAGCACAATTCTGGGTACGTGCCTACTTGTGACAGACTGGTGCAGCTGCTCAGTGTGACAGTCCTGCTTACTCACACTTTGCATAGCTTTGATGCTGTTAATGCCAGATCCTTGTTTGTATACTTTGTCATTACTCCAGTCACTGGATCTACAATGTTCAGTCTGTAAAACTGTAACTTTTTTAGCTTTTTATTTTAATATGCACCATCTTCAGAAAAGACATTGGAAGTATTAATGGTACTTTATAATTGACTCAAAGAATACCTAGATAAACTTTTCATCACTATTTGGTGGACTTGGAGAAAATTATGTACCCTCCCCTCTTCCTAACACCAACGACTAAAACCTCTAGTTACTGACATGCCCCAGCCTCTGACAATTACACATGACATCTAACAATGAAAAAGACATGGGTGAAAAGCTGCTAATTTAACTATTACTGTTACAGTCCCTTTGTGGGGTACATACTCTGTAGGCCCTGTGAAGGAATGGTGCAATGGTACATGGCAAAGAGGAATGCATTTCCTAATGACTTAACTTTTTTTAAAAAAAAAAAAAAAAAGAAATATTTGTGTTTGATGCAGTTGAAAAGGAGTTAACAAGCAAAATAACAGAGTTGATGCATCCCCATTGGATGGAAGGAATAGCAAAGAGCTGTTCCTGGTACCTCTTTGCCTCCTTAATATGACAGAACTTAACACAAGTCTCCTGGCCACGGAGCAGAGTCAGAGACAGGACAGTTGTTCAGTGTGAGCCTGCAGTGCAAAGAGCCAAGCCCTGGTTCGTATCCTGTGGGAAATGGTGCAGCCCGGAGGGAAGGGGATGCA
The DNA here is from genome assembly GCA_013400515.1 of Erpornis zantholeuca. Classification (NCBI taxonomy): domain Eukaryota; kingdom Metazoa; phylum Chordata; class Aves; order Passeriformes; family Timaliidae; genus Erpornis; species Erpornis zantholeuca. The sequence goes on from VZTN01000517.1 coordinate 28,527, forward strand.
TAGGAACCACAGGGACGTACTGTACTTAGCACTTACCACATATGCCCAAGATCATAATTGTTCTATAAGGCACCATGTGTGAAATGAAGACTTCAAATCCTCTCCCACGGTACCTGGCTAAATCAGCTGACATGAAAAGTGGCATCTCTTTATTTAGTTAACTGTAAACTCAAGAAATTAATCTTACCCAAGGCAGTCAGATCATTTCTTCACCTCTGTATTTTACAAATGGAGGTTTGCTTCTCTGGGAAGAACCCTCTACCAACCAGCTGAAATGGGTACCAGCCACTGCATTGCTCCTCCTCTTGCCTTTTGAGTCTTACATGAAACTGAACAAGAAAAAAAAAAATTGCATGAACATATGCTCATTCCATCATCACTTCAAAGAGATCCCTCTCACCCAAACCCTCTTATTTACTTCTATAGAATAATGGGGGTGGCAGTGCTTACCTTGGGAAAGAGGTAGTCACAGAGTTTGCAAAATATTTTCATAACCTGGCACCACTTTGGGATGCTCTTCAATAGCATTTGAATCCATTGTTGCCATTCTGTTTCTCATTATTCATATTGTTAGGATGGGAAGAAAATAAGAAAAAGTTAAAGGAATCTTTTATCTTGTTTAACGTGAGGGGTAAAAGGTTCCATGGGTATTTCATTGCCATAAACTGCATCAGTTTTAAAACACTGACTTACAGATATAACTGATCTAGACATCCTTGTCATATTTTCTCATTACAATCCTCTTACTCACCTACAGCAGGAACACAGTTCCTGCACAGGATACAGTTATGCACATCTATGTATCTTTTTGGCATCATTAGGTATTACATCAATTAAATAGGATACATTTTTAAAGAAAATTACAGCAAGAAAGCAATGAAATTTTACATGCTCACCTTTTCCTTTATGAAAGACCTAAATCTCTTGTCAGATATGCATGATGCTAGTAATTGCAAATATCATCTGGGTAATATTTAGCATACAATTCAAAACTTGATGGTTTAAAACTCATTTTTAAGTAATGCTTTTTTTCTACAGTATTTTACCATTGATATGACAGTCACAAAAATCTTAAGACTGGTATAGCAGTTTCTGTTATGGTTAGTTTGTCACTTCAGATGTGTCTGTAAATAGAATAAAGGCAAGTTAAGTCTTTTATTAGAAGCAATGGAAAACTGCTTAATAAAAGGTTCAAAATGACTAATCAGAATGTTAAGAACTATAATGTGCACAGTAAATTTTGAAAGCTGTTTGTCATGTCAGTCTAAGGTACAGGGCATTGGTCTACTGTTATCACTTGAACTGATGAGTTTAAGGAACTGAAAGCCAGCTTTTTTCTAATGGTAATTATTAGATATCTATGCTGGTATTTCCTTCCATTTTGGCAAATACAAAACCTGAGGAACGACTTAATTTTGGGGTTAAGCTCAAATTAATTTTAACATTAAAAAAAATGTTTTATAGTCAAAGTGCATGTCTGAGTGATCAAATGGATTTGCTTTAGGAAAGAGAAAGTAAAAAAAGCAGATATTTAATTTTGTGTTAGGCTTCTTTATGAAGAACAGATTGAAGAACAGTGCTAAGATACTAAGGACATGAATACCTTTGCAGCATTTATCCTTTTTAGGAAAGGCTGTACCTGCATATCTGCAGTGTGAGACAGTTACCACCTTTTCAATTGTATTTTTTTTTCCACAGAAAACACTAACACCTTTGAGTTGGTCTTCTCCTGTGAGATCTTAGCTAAGCTCCACTTATAAATTCAGGATTACTGATTAACAGTGATTTAAAATCATCTGATCCCAGTTATTTAGTTTTCCTTACCAGACCCCTGTCTTGGACTAATACAGATGGAGCATCTAGTCCTCACTGCCATGCAGGCATAGCTGCCTGGTGTTTCACAGGTTCATATATTCCTTTGTAAGACATCTGACTATTGAAAGATGACGGTTGTTGGAGGAAAGACCAAAGAATGAGTCATAACACTCAAGAAATTCAAGTACCAACTTCAAAATGTTGATGTTCTGATTTTCTGCTGAGGGTACCTTCCTCTGCCAACGGCCTGTGAGTGAGACAGTTCTGTGCTACACACATAACCCAAGGTGTATAAATCCCTCTTCCAGGAGAACAGGAACTTCCTGGTGTAAAGATACTGTATACAATGAAAGGACTAGCATAGTACTTCTTCAGTTGGATCCTGAGAACCCCAGAGCAAGTGCTTTGGAAGAGTCAATTCTTACTGACAGAGAGAAACAACATCAGGCTCGGGACAGCAAGGCTGGGGCATGCTGCAGCCTTGTTTGGGGATCAGCGCCCTGGTGTGGGGAGGGCTTTTCTCCCAAACACACTTCACATCACTTAAGCACCTGAAGGTAAGTCACATAGCTGGAAATGGTCATAGGGCATGGCTGAGGTAAAGCAAGCTGGGTCTCCCAAAACCTGATTTTTAGATATTTTAGATGCTACTAAAAACTCTTGGAAAACATTTTTTGACTGTAATATAATTGCCACCTCTTGAATGGCTTTGTCAAAATTTAACTTTTGATAAATAGGTTATGAAAGGTTTTTAATAATTGCTTTTGCCTTCCAGGTGAGAGGTATATATATTGCAATGGTTTTAAAACTTATGTGACTCTTCATTCAGAGAGTAGTCAATTTTACAATATTATAAGTGATTTATTTTGTAATAAACCCACAAAGGCATTTATGAATGGATCTTTTATATTAAAGAAGTGGGGTTTGGCTTAGCAGTAAATATTTCACCATCCATATCAGTACATGCTGTAGTATCTGGTAAGACAAACTGCAGAGTAAGTTCAGCTAATGCCTTTGTAATTTTTTATTGAAGGTCTGGTTCCAAAACAGAAGGGCAAAGTGGAGGAAACGTGAAAAAAATGAAATTCTGGGGACTGTTCCAGGAATCTCCTTAACGCACCCACTTGGTCTATTTTTGGATATTCCACTGAGTCATTCTCCCGTCCTAGATCACACGTGGAGGTCAATGCCTCTTCCAACATTGGCTGTGCCATCCATGTCTCCAGCTTTTAGTCCTTCAACCTTAGGGCCATTTGGCCTCAGCAATCTTACCTGGACTTCTCTCTTCAGAAATCCTATTTTAAATCCACATTTTGGAAGGTATAGAATAATTTTCTTTTTTCTAAATCTCAAAACTGTTAAAAATGCTGCATTTATATTAGTTTGCTACTCACATGTTCTCAATAAACTTAGTAAAATGGGTTAGTTCCTGTTTAGAATCACTTGATTAAGAACAGCAAGATTTGGGTTTAAGTCATGCTAATAAAAACTTAATATGTAATTGATTTTTGAAGCCAAATTGTGCATACTTACTGCAATTTTGGTCTCACTGAACTCCAGTTTTCATATAGACTGCTGTGACCTGTATGGCTGCAGCTCCATCCTTCTCTCTCACTCTCTCTCAAGTATAAATACATTATATATAAAATATGTAAATATATTAAACATTCTATGTAAGTATATATAAATACATAAAAAATAGAAGATAGCACTCTTGCTTAAATTAGAGCCTGTGTCTTAGTACTACATTAACAGAAAAACAAATGCTTTTCACATGGAATCAATTGATCTGAACAAATTGTCTGCATAAACAGCTATATAAGTTGGCCTTCTTATGAGTTGGTTTGTTGCTTTCACAGAACAGGCTAATCTACAGCATGCAAGGTTTGTTTAGAAAGGATTTAGCACAAGGAGTTAAGCAAATGGTTGCTGATTTAGATATCTGCATGACATGTCTGATAATCCATGTTCATTTTATTTAGAATGTTTTGGGTTTTTATTTAGGGTGGGGTTTTCTGCCCTTTTTTTTTTTTTTTTTTTTAAGGGCAAGACACTATACTGCAAAATAAAGTAAAAAAAAAGGACACTTGGAAGAATTTGGAAATTTTGGAACTTTTTTCCCTAATACTTTGGTGGGGGGGAAACTTGCAATTCAGTAAGTATTTGTTCTCCAAGACAATTCTTAATTTGGGTAATATTGACTTTTTTCAAATACAGGTTTCTCAATGCTTTAAATCCGCTTGTGACAACAGCTTCAGTACTAATGAAAGCTCCTGGACCCCCGTCAGACCCTGTTCTCACTGCCTTCACTGATCCAGCAGCAGTTGAAAGGAAAACGTCAAGCATTGCAGCACTAAGACTCAAAGCGAAAGAACATTCAGCACAAATCCCTCAATTAAACCTCATCTCCAGTCTTACAAACACTAACAAAGAAGTTTGTTAGGAGCTCTCCCACAGACTACAGCCACAGAGGGGAAAGTGAATGCCTTCTCCAATAAGTAGCTCTCGTTAGAGAGACACATTTAAAAAAGAAAACACACACACACAGAGCTGTAGTTCCTGAAACTTCAGTAACAGACTGAAAGGAAATAAACCTGCTAAACATTGTTTTCCTTCATTACAACAAGAAATCAGGTAGTAAATTGGCTTGTATCATCTCTAGCACTGCAGAAACAGAAGCAGGAACTATCTCATCTTTGTAAATCAGGCTAATGTGTATCTGAAGCTTTGAAATCACCAAACTCACCAGAAACTAGTCCAAAAGCTCCAAATTCTTTGTAGGAATAACCACTTTTCTAAGCAATTCTTAACTTCTCGGGAGGAACTCTTACATGCAACACTTGAGACGTAAGAATCAGTACACAGGTATTAACTTGGAGACCATGCTTCATGTTGAAGTGCAAATGCCAGTGAGATATTGCATTCTAGACAGACTTAGCAGGAACGAGATGGGGACTATTTTCAGTGTGGGCTTTTGATTCAGAACTAGGTTTGTATAAGGAGTACCTTATTTCAAATTTAAAAAAAAAGTTTGCATTATGTTCAGGGTGGCAATGTCTTAATTAAGAAAGTTTAACCTCTGTACATGAACTGTATCCTCTGAAAGTAGGTTAGCAGTGTGCAGTAAATTGTGTGTAGTTCTCTGTGTATATATATACATGTCAATCAGTCACTTACAGCTGTAAATTATGAGATTGCTGAATACTTTAACAAGAATTCTGGCACACCTTACCAGACCAGTAAATTAACGGATTACTTGTGTATTTTGAGACATTTCATGCCTTGAGTAGATTCAGAATTTAAGTGAAAACTCAGTGTGAAGTGTTAAATTCTTCCTTGGACCAATCTTGAAATGAGTGAAAACAGAGGCCTTACTGAGCAGGAGTCTACAGTCCATCACAGTCCTGGACTCCAAGACATGTTGTTTTAAAGTCTTTGCTGAACTTTCCCATCCAGGACATGGCACTGAGAACAACTCTCCACCGATGGGATGCTTTAGTGTAAAGTGAGGATACGTAGCATCCTCCTGGTGCATTAGTGTAAAGTGAGGCTAGGTCATCGTATCCTCCTTTTGCAGCTCACTTTCCTACCTCACAGGGCTGTTGTGAGGACTCATTAAACAAACACAACACTGTGCAAATGGCAGAGTTATACAAGTGCTAATTTTTGCTTCACAACGCAAAAGAAAGGCCAACAGTTGGCTGCACGTGGAGATCACTTTTCCCACACCTGTAGCAGAGGTCCAAGCAAACTCTGTTCTTGTGGGTTGATGGGACAGCATGGAACTCCTCCACTGATGCTCCCTGGTTCCTCAAAACTGTTCTCAAACACATTTACACTGAAAAGATTTTGTGTATTTTAGTACTTCTTTCTCAAGGCAGCTCTGGGCCTACTCTTAAGACTACATAGTTGTGTTCTAGCTAGAGTTTGAGGTGCAGAGCTCCAGCTACATTACTGCTGCTTCTGGACACTGCACAGAGCTTGTACTTAGATCCAGGACAGAGAAGGCAGTTTGCTGGGTCAGACAAATACTCATCACTTTCCACAGGAGTGGAAGTATTTCTGGGTTCATAGACCTCATTTGTTATACAGATAGGAGAAGGTAGTGGTATTTCAGCTGTTAGGAAAAGCCAGCTCCCTACTACCCAAATCACAGCAGGGCTGCACTGTGTGTCAGCAGGAGACTGGGGATGTGAAGTAAGCAGGACCTCTCACACAAAGTTTGAGTGTGTTTCTTCCACAACAGCTATTTGCTTCCACCAGTCCACTCTCATGGCCCAGGCTGCCAACTGGCAGCACAACACGGTATCCACTCAAGTGCTGAGTTTGTTCCAAATTAACCTTTTAAGTAGGTTAATGGCTTGAAAACTATCATTACACAACTCCTGCTCTGTACAAGCTTCTGTGGTATCTTTCCTTGCCACCAGTCTCTGTCTTGCAATGCAAAGAGGTTCTGCAGGAAAGGAGACTCACTGTTTAATTTGAAGTAGCAGGAACTGTCCTTCATTTGCTATGAGCCATTAAGAAAAATAACTCTGCAGTAATTATAAAACCTTGATATTTTCGCCAAATTACATTCAAAATTAAGTTCACCAGAAGCAGCATGTGAAAAATAAGAGCTGAAGGCTTGTGTAATACATTGCATAAAATAGTAGGTGCTGTGTAATCACAAAAATCTTCATCACTGACCAGAGGGCCACAGATATCTCACTCAGGTATGGGGGAATCAAATTCATTAGCTAAATTTCAGCAGTTACATCAGAGATAACATTTATCTATCAACAAAGTTTTTCCAATAGCTATGGTTAGTGATAATTTCAGGGACAGCAATTAAACACACATGGGCAAGTAACTTCCCTTGTGCATAACAGCTCCTGCCAGAGCTGGGAGCTGCTACCTCCACTCAGCACACTCAGCACCACCGTGGGAACTGCAGGGTTGGACAGCAGGGTTGGCTCCTAAACTCTTGCCAGTTGGGGTGTTGCTCTGTCCTAATTCTCCTTACAAGAGGGCATGCTTCTTCCAAGACTTCCTTCTCTCCTACTGAGACCACAGCCATGCACCTGCTGGGTACCATTCCCCTGCCAGCTGTGATCTCTTCTTCTCCTGATGTCACACTGAGGCCAGGACTGTCTTCTTTGGTGTATATTTCTGCATGGCTCTGCTACTGTGCCCAATTTCACACATGGCAGAATAGCAGAGGTAAGTACATTGCCTGTTTTGTTTCTGATTAAATAGAAACTGCCATTCCTGTGCCACCTGGGCAGAAGAGAGTGTCTGCCATCATCAGCAGTTCCCAATGGGTACAGGTAGAGAACACAGCTTCCTGGTGTTTCATCTGGGTTTATTTTGAAGAGTTTTTCTTTAAGCTGATTTCATTTTTTCTGCTTTAACGAGTCCTTCCAAGAAATTTCCATTCTTTAGTGTGAATTGAAATCCAACTGTGAGAGCTAATGATATTATGAAAGTAAATATGTAGGGCAACACTTGAAATCAGGTTAGGAACCAGAGAAGTGTTCATAACCAAAACTTTAAAAACTTCACATGTTAATTATTACTACCTTACAATTAAATATCACACCAAAGGAAGAAAGTTCACTTATTCAGTCTGTTTAAATTTTAAATAAAGAGGCTTAATTGCCCACTGTTATGGATATAGTACTAAAATTACATTTTAAAAAATGTTGGGGAGCAATTAACTTAAAAACCTTCAGCCTAGTTTCATAGCTGCACATGGGGTCAACACCTTTGCTATTAATCAAGGAGGGACATTTGCTTTCCTAGTTTTTCTCAGGGCAATGGGATCTGCAGCCTCCCATATCCTAAACAGGTCAGCCATTTTGCAGATAGTATCTCACAATGAATATTGCAATTATTTCCTGACATTTTATCTTGCCTTTTGCACTAAATTCTTTAGTCCTAATTTAGGCAAAGGCTGCACTGACCTGGATTGAGACTGTAGGATTTTTCCCCTTGTCTCTCTTCTGAATAAAGAAGGGTTGCAGCCTAAATCTTCTCCAGGTAACATCAAGATTGTTTCCTGGCACAGATTTCAACTGAAGCAGGCCTGAAGCCCTGATTGTTTTATTGAGTTTATCTGATTTTCCTGAAAGCAAAAATACATTGGAGGATTTCCAAAGCCACAGAGAAATATGAATACAATCCCACCCCATCCACCTTCTACAACCATCGGCCCACTGAGGAAAAAACTCTTATCTTCAAATTAAACCTCTTGACTTTACCTTCCACGTCACAATTTTTTGAGGTGTTTTGCTGGAAGATCCTGGAGCATATTAGTATCTCTTCAGGAAATACTGATAAATATTTCTATTGGAGGACTCACATTTGGCTAAATTGTCAAATTTGTTCAGTTTGTTCTCTGCTCCAAGTTCAGTTCTGGTACCATAGGATGTTGGATAAATTTCCGTATTTCCAGTGACATAATATCATCAGAACCTTGCCTACAAAGAAAGAGCGATTTTGTTGAGGAAAAGAAAAGGAGAATAATAGGCCAGGTGTTTGAAGAAAAGACAAAGAAACAAGCACAGTAGGGTGTTCTGACTCACAAATCTGTATTGAGAAAGAAGTATTCATGAAGAAAATTAATTTAAGAAGTATGTAGTTCAGGTTTTGAGCCCATAAGTTCCTTTCAAAAACAGATTAGTGATTAAAAACTTTTTTAGTCTAGCAATCTCTTAAACAATTAGCGCAGTAATTGGAAAGGGACTACAAATTCAAATCTAGATGGACATAAAAGAGTTCCCCCATAGAGATTTGCCTTGGTTTTGTGGGTAACTGGCATGCACCTGCCTTTACCATCAGTGGGACTGAAATACTGAAGAAGTGCTCTGAATAGGGATACAAATGCCCCAAACAGTAATGCCATACAAATTACTTAATTCATGTAAAGTAGAAGTAATTGTATTGATTATGAATGTGTGAGTGACTCCTTTATTTCAAGTTATATGAGATGTAAACCACCAGCTTTCAATGGGGTTCTCGCTGCAAATTTGGCAACCGTAGAGTGGGATGTTACTTCTTTTCCTCATTCTGAGCAATAAATCCAATGCACTGCCATTTGGAAACAGACATCTGCTGACTTTAAGCTAAACCAGGTAAATAGGAATTTCTCTCCTCCAGCCAGCTAGTAATTTTGCTCTGCTTGTTCATCCTGCCTGAAGTGAAAGAAAAATGAACATAAGAGAGAAGCATCCCTAAACTTTAGACATTTTTCCTCAAAGTAGAACTTATTTTCCCCCTTTTTGCTATTATTTTTATAAAACACCATGGATCACCAGATAAAGCCTACACTGCCAAAAGAAAAGAAAAAGAAGAGAGGGGGAGAGAGATTGTCCACCCTGTGTCCCTATCAAAATAATTACCTAACAGCAAATGTCTGACTTATGCTTCCCAGGAAGCTGTATGAAGAACATACACGAAGGAAGAAGCCTGTGAAAATACACATACACCTGTACTTGATTTATTTTAGCAGCATTGCCACCCAAATAGCCTAAAAGGCAGTTAAGGACAGGGCACTTCTGTAGACCTTATAGTCAAGCAGTTCTACAAATGGACTCTTAAGAAATCGAGTTAGTGGGTTGTGTCACAGTCTGCACTGATTTTGGATATCCCTCCTGCCCCATCCAGGCCTGAGAACAGCACTGTCCTCACTGCAGGTGGAAGAGGCACAGTACAAGGCAGCTCAGCCATCACTTCACTGCAGCAGCTCTGCCAGCTGCTTGTCTTCTCCTCAGCCCCTGGTCACATTGCCCTTAGCAATTAACATACTGAGTTTACCAAAAATGTGAGGAAAACCTGGAAGGAACATCATATTCTCAATTAACTTAATTTGTTGGCTGCAGCGATGTTTCCTATATTCCAACTGGTGAATTGCTTTATGTTAGCCAGTGAGAAGCCACTGCAATATTGGGATGAGCTTGCAAAGTTACACTGGTGGAGTAAAAAAACTTTTACATTAAAAATATAACTGAATGGAGAATTGTTGTTTGGGTTTGGTTGGGTTGTTGGTTGGGCTTCTTCATTTTATAAAAACTACCTTATCAGAAATGACCTGCAGAAAAACTAGGACAAAATACCTGATGTTACAGATAAAAACTTCAGCCTTTGGTGTGAGCAGCATAGTGACATTATTGTGAACTAAAGCAGAAGCAGACAAGACAGCTTGAATTACAGTTTCATCTGGTTGAAAAGGGTTGCTAGTAAAATGTATTTAGGGGATCTGCTAAAGAAAAGAATACATTGCATTTTGTAAGTACCCAGTCACAGCTAGAGATTTTGACAAAAGTTGACTTTCACACGCAATTAAACACAATAATTTCAGTTTTCTAGTTTCATAGAAGCTGATCCACAGACTGCCTTATCTTCAGGGTTATTTTGTACTGATAAAAAATCACGGGATTAATGTTTGTGAAAGGAGACAAGAAAGGACAGCATTATTATAGCCTTATTTTCTATATGTCCAAAGTGAATATAGGAAGAGAAGTGAAGCAGGCTGAAATGTTAATGTATGAGAAGAGCCTGGAGACACTCTCATCAGTAAGTTATCAGAACATCTCAGTCTTACCTCTGTTTGTGCTCTCTCAACTAGAGAGACTAGAACTAGAAGAGAAGTTGCTGACAGCAGCAATAAAGTTTTCAGGTGATGTTAAGCAGTGGCACTGTGCACATTCAGCTTCTTTGTACAGAGCTGAGCAAAGAGAAAGCAAAGCAGTGAGGGGGCTACCTTTGGAGGACACAGGAGGACATGGGAGAGATTCTTACTTTCTTCCCAGCTCAACAGCAGGGTTTATGCTTTGGGACTGTGGTGAGCTCTGAGCCCAGCCCTGCCTGTAAAACAAACAGCCTTCCCCAAGAAGAGTGGATGGCAAGTACTGAGGACTGCCAAGACACAGCCTTGAAGACAAAAAAAAAAAAATCACCAGCACCAAGCATTGCTAGAGCACTCACAAAATTCTCAGTTTAAAAAGAACCCAATCTGCATTTCAATTTCATCCTGAGTCTAATAGAAGGCAGGAGAGAACCTCATTTATTATTTCCAGTACATGCATGGCCATTACTATTGACTCTAACAGAATTCTACCTTATGGAATTCTGAAGGTACCATTTCAAATCTTTTCAAAAGTAACTGTTCTTAAGACAAAAATGCATGGCTATGGTGCAGTCAAATATTTGAAATTATCCACAGCCTTAACACTGAAATGTTCAGCAATTTTGCTTGTCGAAGAGCACTTTGATAAGAGAAATAAAAAGAAGGGAAGACCATTCAACAACACCAGCCTGTGTTTCTTAGACATGCCTATCTAGGGAAAACATACCTGACAATGAAAGAAAGCTTTGATTATTATAGCAAATCTAAAAGCACCCTCAAAATCCCCACTGTTACTACTTAAAAACGAGTTATTCACACCCTGATTTTGACTAGGTGGTCTCCATTCACTGTTAAATCTTCCTGGCACCCACAACAGTGCTTCTTACAGAAACGTTCCCATACATTAGGAATGACCTAAAATAATGATCTACTTCTAGACTGAAAAACAAACAAATTAAAAAGAAGAATAAGAAAACACATAGTTCCATGCATACAAGGCTACAGAGGCCTCAGCAGCCCATGGAATGAGAGCCAAGATCACCTGAATTAGAGCTAAGTCAGCTCAATGAGAAGATCTAACCATGCTGAGCTGAGACCTTCCAGTCCCACTGATGTATACCGTGAACAGCACAGGGTTTAGAGCTGTTAATAATTACTGTTATACTTTTAGTAGCCAGAAAGCTGGGGTTTTAATTGGCATATTCCCCAAAATTTAGAAATTACTTTTCACTGTATATATCTTTTCCCCCTGGAACTGGCCCTATGCCAGGAAGCTAAGCCATGTTAGACAACCCAGAATATTACCCTTCACTTCCAGAGCTTGCCAGTGTTATTTTGGGGTCTGTTTGTCCATTATTAATCACTTAATATTATGTCTTGCAAAATGCATTTTAAAAGGTATTTTCATAAACACAACTCAGCCGAAATCATGGCTGCATGATAATAATAAAACAAACATACAAAATTGCAGTCTAAGATAATTCCTGCATTATGTACAGGGGAGAACAGTGGGGGGATAGAGTGGGATATTCTGTAATGTCAGAATATCATTGTTCCTCTCCCTTTAAACTTTAGAAGGTATTACATACAGACTTTGCACTTTGGCAGCTATACATCAAAAGAGACAGAAAATACTCTGTTCTCTGCTACTATTTCAGTATGGAAAGGTCTCATACACAATGCAACAGATTCACAGCAGGTCTTTAGAAAATATTGTACCTTTAGCACCTTTGAGTAAACAGGGGACTTTAGGAGAGAAATGAATACAACAAGCAATTCAAACAAATTTTAAAATAATTTCACGAATCGTTTCCCTTTCAGAAGGATAAAAAACTCTGGCTACTCTCTAAAACACTCAACTGATAGCTTACTTATTAGACAAAAATTAGTGTCCACTCAACCATGAAAAAGACAAGCCATTATGTGCTATAAGGGAGCTCAAACTGACATCAGCTACTGTACGTCTTGACACTTACTACATAATCAAAGTAAACTTTGCTATATGTGTCTGATCTAATGTACCTGTCAGTTATCACTGTCTCTGCTCAGATGAGTTCATGTGTCACCTATATACATGGGACAAAACAAATAAATAAATTGCAGTGTTATCTCTTCAAGCTGCTCACACAGTAAGGGGAAAGTGCTTAGTATTCCGTAATGGAGTTAGGAGTAATTTACTGAGAGATAATTTCTTTTGGACCTAAAATCTCCTACCTCCTGTAGAGCAGACAAATAGAACTATCTTACAGGAAATGGGGCATGATAATACTGCTCTTTAAATAGAAGTAACAAAATGGAAATACAATAGGCATTACAAAATATATAGCTAACAGTTACCAAAACCTTTGATGTTTTTGCAGCTATTTACTGGAAAAGATTGTATTAGCTGCTCCAGCCCATTTTAATGCAAGGAAAGTTTAACACGTGTTTTTTAAAACACTTAAAAAAAAAGTTAAACCTGTAAAGTAGTACTGTCAGGTATCTGGGGAAACTAAGCATGAGGGGGGAAAGCTACTTGGTTGATGAAATAACAAAGATTTGGCAATCAGCTCCAACAGTGGTGAATGTGATGGTCTATAGTTATTATAGCCCTGATGGTTTAATCATCCAGAACTAACCTTCTCTGTACTTGAACAGAGATGCAGCACGGTGTAGAGGCTGGGACACTCACCTGGGACTTGAAAGACTAATTCTACTTCTGACTCTGCCCCTGCACCTCCACGTATCTTAGGCAAGACATTTCTCCTTTTGCCACACTCTGCCCTGTCTGCAAAGCACAATGTCCTCAGGGAGAGGAGCACCACTCACCCTGCTGCTTCGCACAGCACAAAGTGCTGCCAAACACAACCTTCCAGCACAGCCCCAAAGAGAGTAACTAAGGTCTTACCGGACAAATACATTTGTCAAGTTGATTTTTCAAAGTTATTTTACCTTTTTTCTGCTTTATGCACATACATTCCTTTCATTGTATTCCCTCTTGATCTCACGTCTTTACCAAAATCATCTTGGTTCTGGCCTGTCTTGTCTTTTCTCTTTTGTCTTTGGCCTGATGATACCTCTCTAAACTGAAAAGATAAGTTATCCAGAAATAAAATTGTTCCTATAACAAAAAGTGAAATGACTGCATCTACCCAAACCCAGGGTTTGATCTGTATCCTAGGGTCAAGTTGAATCTCCAGCCACCAAGAATGCTGCTTTATAACAAATTTTTCAGGGCACTTTGTGCTGAGCTTCTTTCCATAGCATCTCTTTTGTTCATTTGGCTGGTGTCACTTCCCTCTCAGGGAACTTTTTCAGTACAAAAAAATATTTATCAGTGATGAATGCTCTGTGAAGTAGAAGTGGGAAGATTCTCTTCAGTGGAAGATATTTAAAATATTTCACTTTCTAAGTAGCTCTGGGAATACAGGGAAGAAATGCATAACTTAAACACAAGGAGTTACTGACCCAGAAGTGATTAGCATTAGTGTAAAGCTTTCAGACCCTTTTTCATCTTATTGATTCTAAGCAGAATAAATCTGTAAATGATAATAGGGCTCAATTTAAATTACCTACAGCAAGTGCTGCTTTTCAGCTCTCGTCAGACCATCATGCTGTTCAATCAGCTCTATTCTGTATGTACAAAGCAAATTAATGTGTATAAAACAGTCATAACTCAGGCCAGTTTTCAACAAAAGAATCTTTTATGTAGCACACAACTGCCTTTTATTGACATGCTTTTAATTGAACTTATAATGCTATATCCATATTCTACCTAATTATAGCAGAAAATTAATTTATCTTTCAAAATACTGACCATAACTTTTCCTCTGTAAAGTTCCCAGAAACTTTAGCAGGGCAGGGAATGGTGTTCTCAGTTAAGCTCAGATTTGTTTAGAAACATTGAAAGGGAACAAGAAGGGAATTCTGAGCCCATGGCAGCCAAGCAATGTCTCAAGGACAATTACACTGGTGCACTGGATTGGCAAGGCCAGCTCCTCACTCCTTGAATCCAGTCTGTAAATGTGCCTCCCAAAGCCAGAGAGAGGGCACTACCCATGAAGCATTGATAGAGAAGCCTCCAGTCTGCAAGAATTCTTCCTTAAGCATTTTGCTTCTGTTTCAAAAGGCACATTTTGTGTGTCTCACTTTCTTTACTTGTGTTGCTGAGTTTACCAGGGAACAGGCAGCCTTTACTTCTTTAAAAGGAGAATTCCTGGGACAACAGAAGCAGCAATGGCAGGAAACAAAGAACTAAAGGTGAACTCTGGAAAATACTTCTGGGTCAATCCAAGACATTTGGCCTGTGGCATTATCTTTGAGAGGTTAGCAATGCCAGTGTGGGTGAGACTACTTGGACTTGTCTCTGCCATTTCAAGCAGGACGGCTTGGAGAGAGCTAGTGGGGGATACTACAGATATGAAGAAGGACAGAGCACAGGCCTTTTATTTGCATTTTGACATCACCAAATCCAGACCTCACTATGGATAGGAAAAATCCTGTTGTCAACTTCCACAGCCTTTGCAATAAAGCCTCAAGCTAAGACAACAGCACATATTCTTTAAAAACCTTGCATGCCATGCCATGGTTACCAGCAGCAAAGAGCAAATAAACCCAAGGCTAAAATCAACTAAACTGTTGACATTGATTTTAACATGGGTAGAACTCCACCTCAAGGATGTACATTGCAATTACTCTATTTTATTGCCAAGCTCTTCTGACAGGTCTGGGCTGCATTGACACTACACAAGGGACTCCCATTTAACATTTTGCCTTAAACATTTTTCTATTAAGCAGTCACCCCAAACACAGATTAAAATGAAGGACATGAGTGCAGCCACTCTTAGGTGCAAATAGATGCAGCAAGTAGCTGGGAACACCACATAGAAAGGTAAGTCCATTAGAAGAACACAAATACTTCTCCTGATCAACATATACAAAAGAAACCTGTAGTGTAAATGATTCAGCTACACTTCCCACCACACAAACACACTTGCCTGGCATTCAGATGAGCAGCTGGAGCATGGCAGCCACTGCTCCCACTCAGGGCAACAGCTCTCTACAGGAGCGACCTTCTCTTCCTCTTTCTTCATTTCTCCTTTCTTGAGAAGTTTGTCAGGCACTGCAATTAAAAGTCTGTGAGCACTAGTGGAGTTAAAGTAAATAGATTTTTAATCTCTCAGGGGAAATATTTAAGAAGTATACCCAGATGTATTTACTGAAGATTTCACTAATTCAAATAAATCAAGTTGAAATTACAGACTGGCTATTGTCAGTTTTCTGAAAACCTTTCAATTCAAAAAAGCAAACGAAAATGGTAAGTTCATTTGTCCTTAGCTTTTTGACTGGGAGCAGAGCTGACATTGATGTGGGGAAAGACATTAGTATTTAACTACTTGAAGACATTCATATTACCACAGTGTCCTTTTAAATCGCTGTACTTATGTTCGCCACATCAGTTGCTATTAGCAACTCTAAAAAAACAAAAAGCCAAAACCGTTATATTACTGTCTTGAACATAGCAATGGTTCATTGTACGAAATTCTATGGAGCTTTCTTCACTCAGTATTTGAAACAGAATTAAAATGCTATCCCTGAAAAAGAACTATTTCTTCTAAAGTGTATATATCACTCACTGTAAAAACAGACTTTAAAATCTAATGTAGCTGACAAGTAATCCCCAAGTTTGGTATCATAATATAAAACAGGTCCTTGTGAGAATATTGACTTGCCCCTGAAACCCAACTTTCCAGCTTTTAAGCTAAATAAAAGCACATTGATAAAATCCTTATATTGAAGTGATTTCTCTGAAACGTGATAATTCCTGTTTGCCCTCCAACACTTTTTAAATTTGCATATCACTTTTCCAAATTTATATTACCATAGAGATCTAGAGGAGTGGAGTTTAGACATTATATCTAAGGTTGAAACAAATATTTTATCCAGGACATATCAAACTCTTTGAGAGAATCTGCCTTAAATATTTAAGTAATGATTCACTGATAAGTGAGGCCACCTGATGTTAAAACAATTTTTTACATATCTGCTTTTCAAAATAAAAAATGTGTCTAACATTCAGACTTGGTGGGCTGAGCTTTCCATTCAGGTAAACAACATTCTACTGAAATAGCACAGAAAATTCTTGTTCCTGAAAACACTCACACTCAGCATTAACAACACAGAGTGACAACATGGCTCAGACTCCAAAAAAGCAACATGCCAGTAGATTCTCATTTACCATACTTTTACACGAAAGGATCAAATTAACAACTCAAATGAAGAAAACAGGTCCAGTCTGGCAGTAGTGTAGTATTAAAGAAGGAACAAAATTATTAAGTCAGAAAGAATGTTAGAAGGTCCTGCTTCCTTTTCAACATGTGTCAGAACCCAGGTTAGCTCAGAGCATTGTGTTATACTCTCTAAGAGCTGGGCAGTAACACGTTTTGGACCTGCAGGAATGAACACAGGATGAACTTGCTTTGGTACAGAAGCAGCTTTGCTGCTCTATGCATACTTAAATACAAGCATCTAACCTGTTTAAGTAACACAAGATAAACAAAAGCTTCAGAGAATGGAATTCTTTCACTGACATCATTATTAAATGCCTCTCACTGGCAATTTATATCTAAAAATATAACTAGTCTCGAAATTTCCCTTTATGAAGCTTGCAGCTTAGTGCCTTGCAGCAGCACAGAGTCCCACATTCAATTAGGCTCCATTATCAATAATATTCTTTGTGGTATTTTAATCAGGGGGACACAGCTCATTAACTAACATGGGGGAAGGAACAAAACAACAGTGACAAGAGGAAGCTG
Organism: Erpornis zantholeuca; assembly: GCA_013400515.1. NCBI lineage: Eukaryota > Metazoa > Chordata > Aves > Passeriformes > Timaliidae > Erpornis > Erpornis zantholeuca. Next base: position 45,744 of record VZTN01000517.1, read on the forward strand.
AATGACAGAAAATCGTACACATCACGTGCATCCAACAAGAGAGTTTATCAGTTTGGAAGATACACTTTCCCCATCAGTGCCAAAGCACTTCAGTAAAGAAATGTAGTTAAATATGCCTTCAGTAATGGGCTGAAATACTGCTGAAGTGGGGCTTTCAGGTCACTTTTAAAGAGAGACTTCAAATCTATTCTGTGGAGTTAAAGAGGGACCAAAACTTTTTTTCTTCCACAAACACTCTTACCTAGAGCACCTCCAAAAATATTTTTAAAAATTATAACTGGCCTCAGATTCTTCTAAATTCTTTCCTTTTGTCTGGCAGTACTGCTCAAGTTAATTTTTGTTGTCTTAGCAGAACGGATCCTAGATTTCCATGCTTTTCTAGTTGCAAAAATTGCTGCTTTCTTCTGGAGCACAAGATCTAGATTTAGTTCAGTCACTACATTAATTTTTCTAATGTGTTCCAGATCTCTGGAGAGAGGTGGCTCAGGATGGAGAGAGATAAATAAAACTGTTTCTCCATGGAGCATTCTGTTGCCTTAGGTTTCCAAATCCAAATTAAGTAGTCAATGATTTATGTATACACTGAGCATTAGGATCTTTGTGCTACGTTAGTCATCAGATCACAAGTGGCTCTAAAGAGGCTTTAGTCAAACAAATGAATATTAGGTTGAATGATTCAGCTCACTTCATGTAAACAGTTCCTGCATGTTCACATCGATCATCACTAAATGGCACAGAGGCATCAGGTTCAGTTGTAAAGCTGAAGGAAAAAACCAACACTATCACAGGAGCAGCAACCAGCCCCTGGCTCTTGTTTAAATTCAGGTTTTATCACATGGATATGCCCTTCTCCACATGTATTATCCAAGCTTGCAAGTGTTCACTGTAGGTAGTGTTTTTATTAAAGCTTCACTGATGCCATTATGAAATTGCAGGACTGCGTCTCTTCCTTTAAAGATAACTTTCAGCTTCCACAGTCACAAGAAACCCTGAACCTGTAAATGCATAACCAGAGGCTTGTATATACATAAATATGTATATTTATGCATACATGCAAGTATTAATGATTTATTTGAAAGTTAATTCCTAGTGCAGAGATTTAACTTGGACTTTTTAGACACTGAGTAGGTAATACAGGGCAGGTGTGAATTCTTCATCCTCACCAAAGCTTCTGGTTGTACATTTTGCTCTTTAAACCGAAATTTCCTCTGAGGATGTTGGATTGGCTTTTCTCTTTCTCGGTTCCAATACTCAAGGTGAACCATTTTATCACCTTTGCATTGTTTTCACTGACAAGACCAACCCCCAGGAATCTCTGACTCAGGAACCAGGGTGGAGGAATGTTGGAAGGAAGACTTTCTCTCAGTCAAGAAAGATGGGGTTAGAGAAGACCTATGCAAACTTATATTAATCCACAAGTCCATGGGCCCTGAGCATTCTAATAACAATGAGCACTCTGCAACAAGGAGAGCAAAACTGTCTCAAAAACAGAGTTAGCTTTCAGGGATGGCCTTAAAAAGAAAAGCTCAGAGACAACTTGAATAATACCAGTTTTCAAGGTTAAATTAGTTTTGTTTTACAGATTCAAGATCATTACTGCAAATAGTTTGGCCTGACCAAGGAGAATAATAAATTTCAAGAAAGGGAACAGTTATAAATTTTTTTTGTTTGTTTATACTTTGATTTAGATAAAGTGACATCAGAAGTCCTTTAACAAAAGTACTCCTCAGTTGTATTCCCAGTCCCACATTGACAACAAGGCAATTCTCTGAATGCAGAGAAGATAAATTGTGCTAATGCCACTAAGCAAACATGACATTTTTGTTGTACGGTGATCATAGATGAGTCACCAAGTAAAATGATTAATCACAAATCCATGTTACTAGGCTCATTTAGAGATGATTCTCCCTTCACAAAGCAGGTAGAAGCTCTAAATTTATAGGCTAATGCATTTATTCTAGCTGTAGCAGTCTCATTATTGGTCTTAAGCATCAGAGTCTGCAGGAAATTTGTGTGCAATTAAGCTAAAGTGATGACCTCCTTATACACATTTTGGCACTTTTTTATCTGATAGTCTGTTGTGTAAATATATAAATGAATTGAAGCATTACATAGAAATTACAGCTAATGCAATACTAAGAAAAATAGACATATCCCCAAACTTTAATACATATACCAATAAGGTATCTCAACCATAAATTACACTCATTTTATCAGTCTGCAAATGGGTTTATCAGTCGACAAATGGGTTTGTGCTAAGATTTTAGACTGGTTCATTTTTGCTTGGCTAACATTTGTAACTTCTACAAACAGTTTTATGACCTAATTGTTTCAGGAGGAAGCGCATGCATTTGTGGAACATGTCTGTAAGTCAAACACTCATTGTGAATACTTTCTATTTGGTAAATAAACTCACCTTATTTTAAAATAAAGCAGAAAAAAAATATTCTTTCAAACTTCATAAAGGCTTGCTAGCACCATAGTGCTTTTTTCCTCACCTTGAATTCAATAAAACTAAATACTCACATAGACTCATGCATTTTTTTATCTGCCTACTGAATTAGTCACTATAAATTGTTGCTGAAGTGATCATTTCCATCTACCAAGGGTAAAAGGTTGTACCAGTCCTAGATATGATAGGCCCTGGTCCCCTGTACTACCCGAAAGGGAGTATTCCAAAGCACAGCTGGCCTAATATAAAATATGATTTAAAGAACATTAAACAAATAAATGACAATTTGATTAACTTTAATGTTCCATTATACTTTCAGCAGGGAGTAACTAGTTGAATATAATAAATATATTTGTGAGTGTGTGGTGAAAGTCACTTAGCACCATAATCAGAAGTTTTTAGACCCTCTTAGCACACAATGGTTTTGCTTTGTTCAGCAGTAACAAAGAGATGGGATACAGAGGTCCCCAAACTGGTCTATGTTCTAGAAGAGCAGAGAGGAGTTGCCAAATAGAACCACTCAGGAGTTGTGAAATCCTAAACAAAAAGAATTTATAGTAACTGCTAAGCAGCTGACACTGTTCTTGCCAGAAAGTACCAGCCAGGCAGTGAACACACCACTGTCCTCCAGCTTTGAAACAAAGTCAAGAACAGAATCTCTGGACATGCACAAACCTGCCCTGCATGAGGAGCATTTATTGCTCAAAGCATATGCCCATCATCACAGTTCTTGTATACTTCCAGTGCTCCTCGAGATCATAATTGGTCCATTGCATCTTTAAATACCTCTGGAACGCAGGAGACATCAAACCTACAAAATGATCTAAACTATGTCTAGACGCTGTCCATACCTGAAAATTGACCAGCTCTTAAAATGAACTTGTTTCAGCTCTTCCTTTGCTACTAGGCACAACAGAAAGTAAAACAAAACCCTATGACTAATTATTTATTTCCACACTGAACAAAGAAAGCAAGGACTAAGTCAACATTTAACAGACTAAGAAAGGGAACAAATACCATGAAATGAGAATTACCTAAATAACGAGGCTGGTCTATAATGGATTAAAACTATGTTTTCAGAAACTCCTGCAATGAATTGCCATAGTGTACTCACAGCTTACTGTTCTCAGGAAGTATAGACAGGAACTAGGTGACAGGAAAAACAAACTACATAGATATAAAGAGCTATCTGCCACATTTTAAATCTCTTTACTCTGAGATCATGATTTAAAACTTTATTCCCTCCTTTCAAGATTATTTGGGCACACATTTTCCCTAGGGGAAATATCCTACAATTAAAGACTTTAGAATCTGCTACTGTTTTTATGACAGCCGATGACACAACAGAGGATGGCTCTGCAACACATACAAGTGCCCAAAGCCTTCCTAGTCCTGCACACATTAAAAGCTTGACTTCCAAGAATAAACCCACGATTCCAGGGAGAATTCCTTACAGGTTCTCTGCAGTTATATGTGTTAGTAAGCTTTTTGAAAGGCAGCAATACCTGTCAGACAAGCAAAGAGAGAAAGAGAGAGACTACAGAGCAGCTCCCTTTGAAGCAGTACTTTCCATTGCTCCAAAGGAAGCCCAATTCAGAGGTTATT
>VZTN01000517.1:49827-64636 GCA_013400515.1 Erpornis zantholeuca
ATTTAAAAAAAAAAATAAAGCTAGTCAAGCTACATCTTTTCTGCACTGCCTCCCAGGGACAGACATCTATGTACATTATGAGACTCAGGACATTGCAAGCTGGCTGCTTGTTTTCTATCATCACCTAGTATATTTTCACCTGCAAAATTCTCAGCCCCCAGTGCGGAAGTTTGAATTCAAAAGAGAAACCAGGAAATTTAAACAGCAACACAGTGCATACAAAAGTTAACACTAACAGGAGTATACTTCCACCTTTCAGTTGCAATAAACAGGACCAGGCAAGAACCAGCGATCACCACAAACAGAAAAAGCTAACTTTTCCCTTAGTNACGTAACAGAATAAAGGAACGTGTTTGTAGCAAAGCAGCGTGGCAGCTGTAGTTTAAAATCCAGTAAACGACCACAGTGCTCCCCCTGGTGACAAAAGAGGGGCCGAGGAGAATCAGCACAGCGGTGTCAAACTCCAGCGTCAGCTACTGCAATAAATCCTCCTTCCTTGAGAAACTTTGTAGAAATACAGCAGCTGCTTCCACTGAAGTAGGTTTAGAAAGACTCTAAAGCCACGATGAATTATCATACTTTAGCTTCAGGAATGTGTTTTCCATTATCAGAAATAAGTTCTTACACCAGCGATGCTGCCAGGTGTTAGTCACTGCAGCATGGAGGGAAGAGCGTGAAATGAGATTTCAGAACAGAAATGTGGATTTGGATTTAAATTTAAATTTTATTTCAGCACTAGAGAAACTATTTACAATGGATGAATGTTCTAGAAGGAGGTAAAAAAATGTTTTCCAACCAGTAGGGCACGGGATCTTTAGGAACACATACAAAGGATCTCAGGAAACCAAACTGTAACTAGTTTTGTACTGGAAAATGTTTGGATGAAGCATATAGTCAGTATAGTAAAAGTGGGACAACAGTAAAAGCTGTTGAGGACAGCAAGCCCGCAGCTGATGACACATTTCCCTGCCAATTAAGTAAAGCAAGCTTATCAATTGGTTTTGTCAGTGTGGAAATCTTCATTCAGCTTGTGCCTAAATAGTGTTTGGCCATCAAATGAGATTTTCTCAATGCAGTAATACTGGCTACACTTAAGAGAGAAATGAAGAAATGCTTAAGGAGGGCTAATAAGAGATTCATAACATCTTTGGTTGTGCCCATGTAATGCTGGTGACAAGCAGCTGTTTCCCAGCAGATCAGACTCACCCATGCAACCAGTACCTTGATCATGAACTGCTGCAACAGGACAGGCTGGGAAAGTTCCTGGGATTCAGAAAGCTTCCCTGCAGCTTCTGGGTGCTATCCAGAAGGAAACGTCAGCCCATACAACAAGCAAACATCCTAATGGGTCGAGGTCCTTGAAAACATTTCAATTTGTTTTTTGTTGCAAAACATTCTACACAGTCACTCACCTTTGGGTGAAAACAGAAAGAACACAAAAGCAGGCTGCTCAGGTGAAGGCAAAGCACCACAAGAGCAAGAGCTTCCACAGTTCTGTTCACAACAACTAAAGATCTCTCACAGTTTGACAAGACTTGCTGTGATACGCAGCATTTTCCACCCTGTCCTTCTTCATCCCTTGATATTTACAGAAACTGGGATAGCAACACTTGGTCAATTTTAACTTCTGTCAGTGTTTGATGAGAATCAACTCCCAGAAGTGTTTGATGAGCCATAGCCAAGACTAAGAAGGCAGTTTTAGATCCCTGAGATGCTGCAGGAAACCTCCTGCACACTACAGAATACATCCCTATGCCAGCTATCCTCTTCTCAGGTTTTCAGGATTTTGTTATTGGATTCCAAGAGGAAAAAAAGAGTTTTTGCAGTATGACACTTCAAACTTCAGTATTGCAGAAGGCAAATTGGGTTCAGGGACACAACTTATACAAGCTGGCAAATGTCCTGATTCTTGCCTAATCAAAGACTGGTAATGGCAAAGCCATTGCCACTGCTGTGGCCTCGCTGGTGCTGAGCATATATATTAAAAAATACCTCTGGCACAGGAATCAAAACAAAACACAAACAGCTTTAAATACGTGACCTTAGGTTATATAATTCACAACAATTAATTGCTTCCCCATGAAACAATTCTTGTCAGATTTTGTGGATAACAAACCCCTTTAGTTAAGGGAAGACCAGTTTCCTTTCTGCCATCAAGAACAGTTAAGATGTGCCACTTTATTTGTATTTTCTGCCTGAACAGTGACTCCACAAGTCCTACATATGAACTCCCATGCTCTGAAGAAGATAACACATAGTTCCATTAGAGTATCTTTGTTATATCATTAATTTTAATTCCAACCTGTACTTCAATATGCACATAACTATTTTCAAATACAAGGAAAACTTGAATTCAACAGCAACAGAGCTTTCAGTAAATCCTTCACAACTTCAGAAAAATCTCTATAAACATTGTGTAAAGTAGATACAGAATGTACAAAGAACGGCTTTCTATACAAAAGTGCATTTTAGCAATACAATTAGCAGAGAACCTGGGAAAAAACTCCCTCAATTTAAGCAATACCATATACTCTAATCTATAACCTCATCTCTTCCCACCCACAAAAAGAAAAAAAAAGTCAACACCCCCACCTTCCCCTTGCTTTGGTTATTAACTATATTCAAGGCTTCAATATTACAATTATTTTTTTTTACATTGAAGAATTCATTTGTCTTTTGGAAATGTTTTAAAGTTAACCAGATGAGAGAGAATGCAAATATGATTCACCAGAGTTAACAGTCAAAACAAACTTTGAATATTACTAAGATTTTCCCTTGATAGATTAATAAACTATGCAATCTTTGCAATCTTTAAATGGACAACCATTGACTTTTCTGTGCCCAAGAATTGCAGGATCAGTAAGCTTAAGAACATTAAACCAATAAATCTAACAACATTTGCCATGAAAATCTGGCTTATGTGAATGAACTTTAAAAGTTCCCAAAACAGTCAGGTTTATTAATATTTATAGACCAATGCATCAACTGATTTCAAAGCTGAAAGAGTTAGGAGAAAAGAAATGGCTTCAGGCTATTCAGCATAGATGAACAGTAAATATTGCCATTTTTATCTTTCTGTATTGTATATGGACTCTGATGTAAATGCATGTAAGTAAGTTCAAGCAGGTTGGTTGTTTTGTTTTCTCCCCAGAGAATATCTTCACAGGTTTCAAACCACAATATGAGAACTAAAATTTGAGCCCAGGAAAGTTTTGCAAAGACTTTTCTTGCTCTTCCAAGTAAAGCACCCCATACTGAGCATATTGTAACCATCTTTTTATCAGCTTCCCAGATTAAAAAAAATAGGCATTTTAACAAAAGATGACATTAAATACACAGATATCAGCTAAGTCTGTCAGGCAGCTTTCCTCCTCAAATTTAAAATCATATTAGAAAAGAACATTCTCTCCTGTTTACAGTCCTATTGCAATCAGACTTTCAGTGCTCCTTCTAAGCCTTTTTAGAGAAAAAGTTACCATGGAAGCAAACTGTTACAGAGTATAAATTGATTGTATTCACATTGCAGTGGGTACAAAGTTCCAACAGACACAGATTCAGTACCATGTAACTATGAGCTTTTTCCTGTGTGTCTCTATGTTGCTTTTAAGCTTAACATTTTTTCTCCATTAATTAAAAGCAGGGATTTGATTTATTTTTTTAAGAAAAAAACACAATAAGGATATATTATTTTAGCGGTCTGTTACTCTTCTTCATCAGAACCCAATAGTTACACCTATAGCCACAATGGCCAAAACTTAGATCAGCAAGACCAGATTTCACTGACATTCCAACTGTTTGACTAATACCATGGGTATTTCACAGAAATTCATAGATTTAGATTGGAAAAGTCCTTTTAAGATCATCAACTCCAACCGTAAATCTAACACTCCCAAGCCCACTACTAAACCATGTTTTTAAGTGCCACATTCACATCTCTTTTAAGTATCTCCAGGGATGGGGTCTTCCTGGGTAAGCATTGAGCATACTGCAGGGAAAAACATGAATCTGACAAAAAACCTCCCCCCCCCGCAAAATCAGTGTGTCACTAGAACTACAGAGGATGAGAAAGCAAAAAGAAAATAAACCTACATGTGTAGAAGTATGTGAGAACTCTCAAATCCCACAGTCACTTCAGGGCTGATTCTCTGATATCAGGAAAAGACAACATTGTATCTCTGAGTACTTGGCAAAGAACATTCAAGGTAAGCAAGATGTTATTCTGCATTCTTACCAGAACATTCAGAGTTTTGTATTCTTTGTATTCTTATCAGCATCCTGGATCTATGAGATCACAGAGCTATAAATTATTAGCATGGAATCCCTGGAAATCCACTCTCTTCTATCATTTTAACTGTCACACACATGACTGAAGTACCTGCTGGAGACAACACAGCACAATCAGCTATTCTGGCACCCAGGACCTCTTTGTCTAATGTAACAGATGAGCAACTCGACCCATCTAATCACTTAGAATAATTTATATTTACATGCTTACATTATGATGAAAATACTATCCTCCCTCACTTCATGATCTCTGGAAGCTAGTAAACAGGTGACCAGAATAAACTGTACCTCATCAAAATGATGGGGTATTTTTTCAACAAAACCTGAGGCATTTTAAACTCTGAATAACTGCTGAAATAGAATAAAGTGACACACTTTCATGCTCCACCACACTGAGATATTGCACCTTTCTTACAATTCATTTCAGAGTTTCAATTCTCTACAGTATTAAATGTACATTTTTCTTCAGAAAAAAAATTCAATCACATTTCAAAGTCACTGCAGAAAATAAAAGTTGTACTGAACTGTGACAGTGTACACATGGTGAAGTACTTCTGATGAATTCATCCATTACCATGCATGAGTTTAACAACTGCACCCTGAAACTAGCCAAATCGATAGCAATTAAATTTTATCTTCCATACAAGATCTTTAAAAGAAGCTCCAGATTTAAGACAATCTAAATCCTCAGTTAAGTGTATACTGTTAAGAAGTTTTCAGTATTGATTATACAGGAGGGAGACATCAGCTAGCAACAGCGCAGTACAAGCAAATACTGACAGGTAACAGACACTTGTGGTTAGTGGACAAATAACTGGCCATATGGGATAGCTAACATGAGCTTAAAATTACATTACTTGGCTTTTAGTCAGTCAATGGCCAAGCCTGGGGACCTGTTGTAGAGCAGCAGTAAGTCTGCACATACTAGTTTGCCTGTGGACCTCATTTATTTCTTATCAAAACCCTTTCAGAGGCCATTGATCAGATAATTTACTGGTCAGTTTATTTTGAGGCTAAAAGAAATGCCACTTCTGAAAGGAAAATACTTAGCTGTCAGGGCTAATATGTCTGTGCAGGACATGGAACATTAATGTCAGTAGTCCTAAAGCTGATCATGCATTCTGCAGGATTGGGCTATATCCTGCAACTACAGTCACCTGTGGCCACACTAAACTGTCAAACTCCTTAATTCAAAAGCAAAATTAATGAAGCATCAACATAATTAAAAAATTCTTTTCTAAACTCAGAACTCAAAAATACTTTTATAATCTTCAATTTCACATTAAGATTTAGAACTATCATTTTTATTTCAGCCATGGGAGGAAGGAATTCTATAAAATTCGTTCCAAGATAAAGACTAAAATCAGCTTAAAGATTGTCAGAATTAGGAAAAAGGTTGAAACTACTATTATTTCCCTACCTGAAAGCCACAATTTTACCTAATTTTCGTATCATGAGAAATTTCAAAAGCTGATAGACAACAAAAGGAGAATTTTGATACATGTGATGGTGTAACGACCCACATAGAAGACAACCTCAGCTAAACATACAATTAAAAAAGTATAGCTGCATTAAGTTCTCCTGTCAACAATATGAATCTATTTAGATATGCTTCTGGGGAAGAAAACCACTGAAGCTGTGTGCCACTTGTTCACACTTCTGTTTCCAGTAGTGTTTTTAACTATTTTGTGTCCTAGACAACTTAATTGCAGATTAGTGTATTTTCAATGAATAAATGTGTTTTTATTGGAATCTTTTCACAGAAATATTAGGGATGTACTGGTGAACCATTAGTAACAATCATAAGAAAATGAGCAGCAAAATAACCTTCTGAAGACTAAGCCTGCAATTATTTTGAGGGTTTTTTTAGAATTTTAGTTGGTTCCTAAGAACTACATTATTAGGCAGTATTTGTGTTACAGATTCCCTGCATTAGATTTCCTGCTTCTTGTTTTCTGTGTAGTTGGAGATAAATTGCAACTTTTCTAAAAGTATCAACAGTACTTTGATTTTGTACAAATCAAGAGCAAGGCTGAAGAAAGCCCCATAGAGCAAAAGATTTTTCCTCATGCTAAACAATCTTCCTATTAATGGGACAGGAAGACAGAACAAGTCAAGTGTAATACTAACTCTAAGTTGGAAAAAACCAAAAAAGCTGAAACATAGTAATGCATGCTTTGTTTCATCCAAAAGCACCCCTAGACTTACTTGCAAGTAAGTTAGCATGTTAGCCAAGTTCTAATTTCCTTAAAATTATATCTACTCAGCAGCTTTTCAGAAGACAGATAAGTTTCTGAATTCTTTGTGGCAAAATTAGTCTCAAAAAGCTGAAGTTACTCAATACTTAGACCTTCTTAGCAAAATTACACTTGAGAAAAGATCTGGTTTGTATTGTTAATACTAATCAAAATTTGGTCAAGAAATATATGTAAACAATAAGGATAATACACTTAAGGCTTAGAAAGAACACTGATAAATTCACCCCTGTCACATTAAAACATCCACATCTCCTTCATGGTCCTCCTCAGTCACTTTTAAAGACAGCACTTCTTCATTAAGAAATAATCCACTCAGTCTTTCCTTACGAGCTTGTCTTTGTTCTTTCAGCTGTCTCTTCCGTAAGGCCTTTTGCTGGAGTTTCCGTTGCTTGGAACGTTTCTGTCAAAATACAGGAGAGACAAAACGTAAGATTTTTTCCTGTCCATTAGAAAAAACACCTCTAAAGGTGACAAATATAAATTAACCTCTAAAATAACATCTGCTCTGAAAAATAACAAATACAAATTCTTGGAGATGGTGTTAACATTCATCCAAAATCATACCTGATATTAAAATACCAAGACAATTTATCACAACTGAATTATGAGGTACAACATTACCCTGTGATGTTACATAGTCGAGTCTTTGGAGAAATCTTTACTGCTGGGGAAATGCTACAGTCTTACATTTAACAAGATACTGAAGAGCAAGAAAGAACTGCTCCTCTCCTCCACCCTTCAAATTAAAATTATGGGGACAGAAGGAGTACCACAGTATCACTTTAAATGAAACATGCTTCAGTGGGTCCCTTCTCACCAAGTAATCTCATGAGACATGCTTGAAGAATAAACTGAAGAAGATTCAAAATGCCTGATGAAACTTCTAGTTGACAAAAAACCCCAAAAACAATCAAGGGTGTCTCTACTGTTCAGAAATTATGCCTAGATTAGGGTGATCATTCTTAAACAATTTTTTCTTAAGTTAGATGCATAAGCCCTTATTCAAGCCCACTCAATTTACCCTAAACAAAAGGAATTAGAATATCTACTACATACAAACATCAGGCTTTCAGTTAGAAGGGATGGGAAGAGGAAAAGTTTAAATTCCTTACGATCACTGGTTTAGCTAGATAACTCAATTACTCTGTTCCTTCAGAACAAACATCCCAGGTAAGAACACATGAGCAAGCTTCATGAGTTAAGACAGCTTAATTAATACAGATGTACATAACTGAAAGCATTACTTTTGAATCCCGGATTCTTTCTGCAGCACTTGAGGATAAATTGCTGTCACTGTGCGCTCGACTCATGTTGGCACTGGAGTTTGAAGCAGAGTTGGCAACACTGGAACCACTGCTGCTTGCTGAGCTGACCATGCTGGCACTGCTGCTGCTGGCACTGGCACCGCTTACACCGCTGGTACTCGCACAGCTGTAGCTGCTCCTCTTCCAGCTCTCCCTTGCAGACCGCTGGCGAGGTCCGTGTTCTTTGATATAGTTTCTCACCTTTAGAACAGAGGCAGCAAAATTACTCAAGCATGATAAATGTTGCACTGAGATACTCCTTTTCATGGAAAAAACACAATCTGCCTATTAATAATAATGAAGTTATTGGGTCGGTTCAGTTAGGCTTTTTTTTTTCCTGTGGCTGCTTAAATCCCAAGCGATCTGGAGTCACCTAGAGAACTTAACTAAGTTAACATCTGTTTCACTACGGAAGGAAGAAAAACAAGTAGCAAGAGCTGGGGGGTTCTTGTCTCTTCTGCCTGTCACATTTGTGACTATGAAACAACATGTTATTATTTTAACATCAAACAGGAATATCAGTTTAGTTCAACTGAACTAAGTTGTTTACTTAATGTATCAAACCCCTTTATTTTGCTAGGTACAAACAAATGTGGTGTAAATAAAGCAGCACTTTTCTACTTTAAGATGACACTTAAAAATCCTTAAAATATGAAACAGACCAAGCCCATAAAAGCAGTGAATGTTTTCCATTTTCAATTTTATCTTCATCATTATCAGTGCAACACTAAGGAGTTCAGCTTGTTTGGACATTGCATCTTCTCCCAACAACACATCTCAATAATTCAGTGACTGAGATGACAGTAGGATGTATCTACCCTATCAGCCAGGGACCCTTCTTTATTATAATTTGCATCTTGTAACATCTTTAAAATGCACAATTCTCTATCTCTTTCTATGTAAAATTTATGGTCTTCCCCAACAAATTCCAAACTTTTGGAGTTTTAAATGCTAATTTACATTCAGTGAGCAAATGAAGCTGATGGTCATGAAATGGAATACAGTGCACCAAGGAGCACAAGGTTCACAACATAACTCATTACACACTCACCAGCTCTGGCTTAACACATAGTGAGAATATATAATCAGTCTTTTATGTAAAGGTTTAATACACACAATATGCTTTTGAACTCTATTTTCTGTCACTGACAGTATTGTGCTCTGGTGTCTCTCTCTATATCTAATGATTATGCATAAAAATTTATCACAACTCCATAAGATTTTCCAAGATGTAATTAGATGCTGAAACCTTAAAGTCAAATGTACAAACCTTAACTCACCTGTTTCAGTTTCTCATCTGTGAGACAGTTCAATTCAATAATGAATTCACTATCCGTAGGTGAGATCTGAGCAGTAGGATCAATAATTTTAATAATATCAAGTTGCTCTCGAAGGCCCATCTCTGTACTGACTTTGCGACTCAAATATTCAATATATTCAACCTAGGAGCCAAAGAAAGGCAAGTCATTTTGAAGTGTTATTGATTCTAAATGAGAGACAGAAAAAAAGGAAGAAAAGACAGAATAAAATATGCTTAAATATCATGATTCTAGCCTTTAGTATCCTTAAAAACCTAGAGTGAAAACTTGAGTAGGCATTAAACTGCCTCCTACAGATCCAAAGGACAAGGTTTAGTTTTAAAAATCAAGTAGTACTACACAGGTCTGCATTTACACCTACAGTAAATAGGATAGCTTTTAAGTTGTATCTTTGAATTGGAAGTTCTTCTGTACATTGCAGTTCTCACACAGGAAAAGTCACCTGTTCATCATTTGTCATTGCACTCCATGGAAGTTCATCAAGATTCCTGTGCTTGTTTTTCTTTTTGGGAAGCAGACAGGGAGAGCTTGGAATACTCGGTATAACATCAGAAAGCACATCACTCCCACTTGTAATGTCACTGCCAGGCAACTTGTAACATGCAAGATGAAGAACAAAGTTTTAGAATACAGTAGGCAGATTGTAAATCATTCTAACACAATTAACAATTCAAAACATACCATCAAATTAGCAAAGCATTGATTATCTCTGTATTTTAACAAACTCTTTGTAATTACTCATAAACATGCAATACTCCCTTAAATCTTCCCACAAACAACAAGTGCAGCAAACTCTATTCACACTATTCTGTACTTATCAATCTTCTTTTTAAAAATTTGTGTTTAAGAAAACAGCAGATTGATGTCACATTTCAACTATTTTCCTTCTCCATCAGTGGAAATTGTCCATTACAATGCAAAGCTAAATCTAAACCTCCCATTTTGGAGCATAAGTCTAGTTTAAGGAAGATAATTTTAAAGTAGGTCTGCAATTCCTACCAAACTCCATAATTACACATGACAATTCAATTAAAATCACTGTCATTTGCCTGGAAGCAACTGAGAACTTCAGCTAGCTTCATTTATCAACTGACATGTGATTTCTGCATGCACTTCCAGTTAAATTGGGATAGTTTAATTACTTGTACACAGATTCTGCCAGATAACACCATAAAGAGCTACAAAAAAGTCTTTGCAAAATCATATAAAACCAATCAAGTAAGTCTCTTAAGAAAAGCTTGATTTCAAAAACAAAGAGTAATAAAAAAGCTAATAAGCAATCAAACATACTGTCAGCTAAGGCATAGGAAATGGCTTCTTTTCAAAACAATTGCCAAGTTTATCAGGCAATCAAAATATCACAACTCAGTGAAGTTCTGAATCTTTGGTATCAAGCCTGAGTTGTTCCTACAGGCTGCATTGTAAACACATACTTGTAACTTCAGTGATATAACATACCTTGAGACCAGAAGCTGGACTGAACCAGTCAAAAATTCAAAGCTGATCTCAATACATGTCTCAAATTCACTTGCATCTTCTGGAACAGGATTTGAGCTTTCTTGAAATCAGTTTTCAGTTCTTGTACTGTCCTTAAAAGACTCTCTACATGCTCTGACTAAGCTTTAAGACAAAATTTTAAAGTATTCCCCAATAAACTCTGAAGCCCTGTTGCCTATTTCAAAGTTATGTATACATTCATAGTTGATTTAAATCTTTAATATAAAAAGTCAATTCATATCTATAATATATTAAAAAATGCATAACACATTTGAAATACTGCTGAACAGGGAAGACTGTCACAAACTAGAGATACCCAAGAAAGACTGCATCCAGCACAGACAAGGGAAAAGGTTGTGATTCACCTTCACATTTTGCCCATTCTGGTGAGACAAAATGAGCTCTGTGCTCTTACTGGCATAGAAAAAAAAAAAAAGGATGGAAATAAGCTATGGCAAGTTTCTACACTTTACCTAGAAAGTTTCACTAGGACCAGATATCTACAAACAAATTTCATTAGCAGAGCAGATCCTCAGTACAAAGACTCTAAGCTCATGGGTACAAGAAACACACGCTGGTACCTAAAGCCAAACGACCATAATATGTAAGCATCCTTCTTTGGAGAACCGACCTTCAGTCTCTCCTCCTGATTAAGGAGGTTGGAATAAAATGAAACAAAACATTTTTTTTATTGTTCAAGATTCAGATATGTGCTCCTATGTTCAATAGTTTCAAATAAACAACTGCTGAGGTCACTTGGTTTGTTCAGAAGAAGAGGAGACTAAAGGGCAACTTCATAGCTGTCTACGGCTTCCTCACGAGGGGAAGAGGAGGGGGTGGCACTCATCTTTCCTCTCAGGTGACCAGTGACAGGACACAAGGGAACAGAAGGATGCCAGGTCAGGGGAAGTTAAGCTTAGGTATCAGGAAAAGGTTCTTCCCCCAGAGGCACTGGAACAGGCTCCCCAGGGCAGTGGTCACAGCACCAAGCTTGACAGAGTTCAAAGGAGAGTTTAGGCAATGCTCTCAGACACAGGGTGCAATTCCTGGGCTTGTCCTGTGTAGGGCCAGGAGCTGGACTTCAGTGATTCTCGTGGATCCCTTCCAATTCAGGATATTTTACTCTATTACTTTTCAACTACAGCTAAATCCAGCACGCAATAGTCTACACAAAATTTTACATTTCCAGTGGAACCAGTTTACCTGCCACTCAAACTCACTGTCTGACCAATCCCAGTATGTGCTGATAGAAGAAGAGACATCACTGCAGACACTGCCCTCTGGGAACAGATCAAAAGAGGTGAACTCCTGGTCATCCAGCAGAGAATAACAATCATCCTGATCCCCCACTGACACCGATGAGAACAGCTCCTCGCTGCACTCTGAGCTGGCCACACTCGTCCCACAAGATGTCAAGTTCCACCTGCAAATTAGGATAACACAATTAGAGAGGAGCAAACCTGGGCATCATGTGTCCTAAGAAATTCCTTTAAGCCTTGTAAAACTATCTCCACTTTGCTAGTCAGTGATATTATACATTGACATTATTGAAATAAGATATAATTATGTAAATTGAAGTATTCTATTTTTAAATATTTTTCGAAGTACATAAATGACACCAAAGGGAACACAATGTTACAAATATCAAAGCAAAAATCCATATACAGTTAGCACAATTACACCTTTATTTTGATATGTTATCAGTTTCTCCCCCAGAGCTATGACTCCTGTAGTACGGAAATTGCCTTTTTTTGCTGCTGGTTAGGTTTTTAAAACACACTGATCTAAAAACAAAATTCTCCATGTATTGGGATATTTAAACTTCTATATAAATTGGGATAAACAGAACTAAGGAGATAGTCAATTTGACTTCAGGACAAATTTGACTTCAGAAATTTCAGGTTAATAATTCCCCATAAAAATTAAGGCTTAATAAGGAAACACATTTTGGATCTATTATTCACAACTCTGAATATCAAAAACATTGGATCTTCTATTGGAATGAGACAGTGCAAGATGGGGAAGTGACCTGTGTGAAAATGCTAGCATGCCAAAACTAAACACCTTTTTCACCTTAATATTTCATTGCAAAGCTAGTTGAAGTTGTTGCTAAAGGAAAGCTATTGAGAATTCAATTTTTACAGAACAGATTTTTTACTCCAATGAGAGTAAGCTAGGATGTAACAAGCTCATGAAATCAGTCTCTATATCGGGATTTATTTTACATATTGGTGAAAAGTAGGTCAAGACAAATATGAGTCAGCACAGCACTGCAATATGGCCAAAATGATTTGAAAAGGGCTTCTAAAATGCACCACACAAACCCACATGAACAGCTCCTGTTCCATCAGCCTGTCCACTTCAGCCTGGCTAACTAGAAGAACACTCTTCTATCCAACTGCAAAAGCTGAGCAATCCTATCACCAGAAAGGCTGGTCCTCAATCTCATTATTTAAGCTGCATACCAGGCTGGCTAAATATGTTTGTGATGGATTCACTCCCACATCTACTTGGCCAGATGTGAATTTATCCAATGCTAAAGACATTTCCAAAACTTTCCTTGTAGCAGATTCAGGAGTTCTCGCCCTGCCTCCCTTTCTGCATCCCTTATAGATGTGCAATGCTTTGCTGGTACAGACTCTTGTGGGCAGGGCAATCCATTGGTAATGAGCAGAACAAGACTGTGGTGACACAGCACATTACTCAGCATAAACAGTTTCAGAATCCATGAAATAATGATGAAAGGAAAGATAAAAGTGGACAGTTTCCAGACATATCAAAACAAAGGGTGAGGTACACAGGCTCTAGCACCAACAAACTACAGAGAAATTCCAGGTACAGGCAGTCAGCCCTCACCTTCTCATAGCCAGGAGGCTTCCCTGGGGTGAACTGGATTAACAACAAATGGGAACTACATTAAAATAACTCCTAACTTTAAAAAATAGAAGGCCTTATGCGAACACCACAGATTGAGCTGCACATCTGCAATGGCTTAATCAATGCAAGACAGGGCATGTCCTTTTCCAGAGAAGTGAAACAGCTCCTCAAGACGCCTGGGTTGCAAACCTGAGCAACGCACTTGGGAAGGCAACATAAAGATAAATGTACAAAATTAATTAAATGCAAATTTGGTGACTATCACACATTTATTTATTATTTATTACAGATATTCTAAGAATATCTTACTGCTCATGTCTTGTGACTTAAGAATCATATTATAAAAGTGTATCATATCTGACCAAGGCTCTTCATGCTGAATCATTGAAGAATGTATAATTAAGAGTTTGCCCTTGTGAATGACACTGTTAAAGTGCAATTTCCACGACTTCACACAAATTCACTCTAAACAATTCTGTCATAGAAATACTAACAACCCATAAAAGAATCTTGTGAGCCTGAAACAGGAATATTGGAAACATGTATGTTGGAGACTGAAATCTCATAATTATTTTCAAAATAAGCTAGTGATATATTCAAGCTTAATACTATGCATTAGCAGAATTAGGTTCTTGGGAAAGCAGGAGAGTGGTTTTGATTTTATGAGCACAACTGGAATTTCTTTGCAGAGCTGTATTTGCACTTCTAGAATAGACCTTTTCTACAAATTACAGGCAGAATAATCTGCCCTTAATTAGTAGCATGGGGTGGAAATGTTTCTGCGGAGTCAGCGCAGTCACCAAGCCGCCTAACTCATCCTGAATCTCTTAAGGTCTGCCTGGTGCCCATGCGAGGCCTGCCTTTAAGTCTTAAAAACACACCATTCTGTAGCTGCCTACAGCCCTCAAAAATTATCAACATCTCAAAAATTAAGAAACTCGGAATGAGGCTTGAAGCAACCTGAGCCTAGTGGAAGGTCTCCCTGCCCAGAGCAGGGGAGTTGGAACTAGATGACCTTTAGGGTTCCTTCCAACCCAAACCATTCTGCGATGCTATGAAAAAAAGACATCTTAAAACACCGACCCAGCTCACACTGTCAACTGTAAAGTGATGAGCCGAATCCAGACCAAGCCATCGGTAAGAGTAACCCAGCAGGGCGTGGGGCGAACAGGCGGAGAACCTGCAGCCCGGCCATGCCCGGCTTGTCCCGGGCAGGGCAGCGCGGGAAGGATGCGCGGCCCGGCGCAGGGGCGGCCCCGACCCCGCCGCG
>VZTN01000517.1:64854-75486 GCA_013400515.1 Erpornis zantholeuca
GGCGGCCGCGGGTTCCTGGGCCCGCGCGTGCCGGCCGAGGTGGACGCCATGGCCCGGGGCGTGCAGGACGTGGGCAAGGAGACCTTTCGGCGGCTCCTCAAAGGTAGGGCCCGTGCGGGGCCCGCGGGGCGCCGTCCCGGCGCGGAAGGGTTTCGCTTCCCCCGCACAGGAACGCGGGGGTTCCCCGGGCAGAGTCCATGGGCAGGAGGACCTTCTTCCCCGAGGAAGCCGTGGATCCTCACGGGAAAGCAACGACAGCTATTAGAGAGCTTCCAAAGGAGAGCAGGGAATATGGTGAAAGGCCTAGAAGGAAAGCTGTACGGACTGAGGTCATTTGGTCTGTTCAGCCTGGAGAAGAGGAGGCTGAAGGGAGACCTCATAGCTAGCTGTAACTTCCTCACGAGAGGCTGCGGAGACACAGACACTGATGTCCACTCTGGTGGCCAGTGACAGGACACGAGGGAACAGCATAATGCTGTGTCAGGGCGCTTCAGGTTAAGTATCAGGAAAAGATTCTTTCTCTAGAGGGTGTTTGGGCACTGGAACAGGCTCCCCAGGGCAGTGGTCGCAGGACCAGCCTGACAGAGTTCAAGGAATGTTGGGACAATGCCCACATGGTGGGATTCTTGGGGTGTCCTGTGGAGGGCTTAGTTGGACTCGATGGTCCTTCTGCGTCCATTACAACTCAGAACATTCTGTGTTTCTGTGACAGCTGAGGTGCTGTAGGTGCAAGACTGCAGCTTCCTGAGGCACTTCTCATTGCCTTTCCCCACAGGAAGCTAGAGCTGAGCTTTAAATAAAATCAGGGGCTTACTTCATTGTATTCTAGAAGTCTGTGGTAATGACGGAGTTCTGCTGCTGTGGATGGCCCCCAAACCCAGCTGAGTGCTGTTAAAGTCATTTGTTTCTCATCCCTGTGTCCCAGAGCCAGCAGCCCAGTCACTGTCAGGGTATGTGTGGCAGTCAGAGACCCCATGGGCATCTACATAACGTGCAAGAGACAATACAGCAACTCCAAGCTGCAGGTGTTCTACTGAGGTTGAGGCTGTAAGATTGACAATGATTGATTTAATTTTTATCTGTGAGGCTTCTCTCTGTGGTGAGAATTTTCTCAAGGCACTTTTGACCATCAAAATCAAGAGTTACACAGTTGAGTAAATGAGGGTATGTAAAACAATCATGGAATAATGGAAGAGTTGATTAGCAGAGCAAAAGCACAGCTTGCTGGTGGCCAGCTGAGAGGAGGGCAGCTGCTGCCCAGCATGGTGTGACCCTGACATGTTCTTTCAGCTAACATCCTGTCAGGTATTTTCTTTTTGATTTGAAGGACTCAAAACATCTCGTAGCTGGTTTGTCTCTAAAAGGGTTGCTGCACAGTAGCAGAAATGGAGTAATGTATTCCGGAGCAAAGTATTCTTCGTAATACTTGAAATAATAAAGTTGTGTACAGGCAGAAACATTTTGGACAGAAGTAAATACACATGTTGAACCATATTTCCTGTCTAGTGTGGGGACACAGAGACTGAAAAGCTTTTTCAGTGCCAGGAAGCCTGAATGTCTGGGTTTAATTTTGGTGTAAATTAATGATGCGCGGAAAGACTCTGCAATTTTAATTAGAGTTGTAAAGTAGGTATGTTTATTTCAGCGCCGGGCACATGGGCGATAGCTCCTCCAAAGGCATGCGTGCTGGCAGCAGTGCTCGGCCTAGTATATATCAGGTTACAAATTACATATGCATTAAGTTTCCCAATACACCTATACACATTCATAGCCTATTCCCGCTCCTATTTTAATGACTTCGAAAGTAATTTCTATCTGCTCGCTCGTGCGCAGTGCCTCCTGGTGGTCGTGGGCAGGGGTCGTGAGATGAAGTAGATGAGTCTACTTCAGGGTTGAACTTTTCACCTTGCTTCTTTGCGCACATTCCCTGGTCCCTTGGTCTCAGTCCAAAACTCAAAGCTGGTTTTGGCTGGTTTAGGGGTCAGAGAGCAGGAACCAAGTCACAGTTTCCTCCTTTTATCAACAGTCTTGCATCCTCCCATCCTACTTTTGACAAGCATAATAAATGTTAAGCAAAATACATTGTTTTAACAACCAGTTCTTAATAAATCATTAGTTAACTTCTAACCCTCTTGCTTCATTATCCCCTGTAACACCAGATATCTAAACTGCTCTTGCACTTGCATCAAGTTTGTTTTTCGAGGCTGTTGCTGTTACTCTATTGCTAAACAATGACTGATGTAAAAAATGAGATGCAGGTTCACATGCCTGCTCAGTCCACAATGTAAAACTGCATATAACATTTTCTGAAGGTTATCCAGCCAGTGTTATTGCAGACTCTGCTACACTGTCTCAATGATTGATTTCATTTTTGTCTGTGAGGCTTCTCCCTGTGATGAGAATTTTCTTAAGGTACCTTTGACCATCAAAATCAAGAGTTGATTTACAGTTGAGTAAATTAAGGATCTTGCTTTGCTTTCTTATTCACAGTCACTGTTAATGCATTGGAAGGAAAAGACTGCAAGGAATCTGTCAAGCTGATTGCAGAAAGTGCTAATCTTTCAGAAGAGCAACTTGCTTTCCTCATTTCTGGCATGTACACTCTCCTCCGAGAAGCATTGAGACTCCCCTTATCAACTTTCAAACAAGAAGTAAGTTCTGGGATTACTTGGAACCCTGATAAATTAAAAGCTGTGTCAGACACAAGTCACCATCTAAATCTAATTTGCCAGGATAGAAAGTTGCACATAAAAATGGTGCTCCAAGTTAAGGTTGTTGGAAGAAACTGTTAAAAAACTGGAACTTATTATTTCACTTGTTGGGAAGATTTAGAGTGAGCTTTTTGAAAAAATATTTAAGCTTTAGGAAAAAGATTCCTGTATCTATTTCTGGTTCAGCATCTTGTTTACTGTGCATGTTTGTTTTCACTCATAAATTAAAACCGCCAAAGAAATCATAGCAAAATGTTAGTTGGTAGGCATCAACACTCTCTTACTCAAACTGGGTGTTCACACATACCACTCATTTTTGTCCTCACTTATAATTTCTCATATTTATTTGCCTGCCTTTGTTCATATTTCCTCCATAGAGGAAGGAAAGTCTTATGGCCAGAACAATATAGTGGAATTTGGAAGAAAGTACAATTTCCGCTTATGCTGTGAATGTTTGGTGTGAATATATACACACCTGCCGTGTCCCCAACCCTTATCCCTTCTTCATGGCTGTTTTCTTAATTTTCCATGTTCCTTTACCTTACATTTTTTCTTTTCTCATTTTATTTTTATGTGAGTGAACCACTTCTGGTTTTCCAGTACCTCTAGTTTAAGATACAGCTTCATATTTACCCAGGCATACTGGGAAAGCTCCCATATTGCAGGAAACATAGGGGAAGTGTGCCTTTAATATTCAGACCTTATCTTTTGCCATTTCCTTTTTGTTGTCATAGTTTAAACAAGTAACTTCAAAATACATTTGAGAATAAGGTCACATAGTGACTCTAAAAGAGAAATTTTTCTGAATAGCTGCAGAAAAGAAGTGGCAGAGATGTTGTTTTGAAAAATAAAGGCTTCCAAGATATTTAGATCTTTAAATCATAACTTGATTGAATGCTTCTGAAAATTCTTTTCAATATATCACCAGTCATTTCAAAATTACTGACACTTGAGACTAAAACTTTTGGAGACAGATACCAAAGAAGTAACCACTATTGATTCAGTAGGTAAGAAATGATCATTTAAGGCTATATCATGTAAAATTTCATCTTCCTTCTCTTTTTAGGTTTTTAAGGAAGACCTGAAGGAGCTCAGGTATGCCTGTTTACACCAGTTCTTTTAATGTTTGTTTTTTCATGGCTTTTACGTAACTGCTTCCCCAAATTAGCTTTTTTACACGAAAAAGTTGGTATAAAATTACCTGTAAATACCACATAAAGCATCTGTCACCAAACATCACATAAAGCCAGAGGAAAAAAACAGGTGTTGTGTAAGACTTGATTTAGCACTGAGCATGAGCAATTTATTTCACATGCTGGGGAGAATGGTCTAATTTAGTCTGTAATGTAGGTTATGCAAATATGAGTGACCTTCTCTCTGCCATCCCCACCTTGCCCTGTAATATTTTTTTAAGTGTTTGGTAAGACAGTGGTAGCATTTCAGAAGCTAAGAACTGCCCTACTTCTTTCCTTCTTTGAAAGGTCAATGATATAACACTCATGAAACTCTACCACCATGTTCGGCTATGATTTCTCCTGCCCATTACCCAAGAAATCATGACCTTTGTTATAGCCTTTGCCAAAATCTCTATCAGTCTTTCATGAGTATCTCTGAAGGGATAATGTCCTAAAAGCCAGATATCAGATGCTAATAATATTTATAAGTTTTCCCTTATTTGTCTATTCAATAGCAATGAGAGAATAACAGCAGTTGATGTTTTCTTCTGTGGGGAAACCTCTGCACCAAGGCTTAATTATTTTAAAACACTATTTCTACACATTAGTTTAACATTTTGATTGCTACCTAGGAGAAACAGATGTGTTTCTAAGTCTGTCTTTTTTCATCCTTATTTGTCCGTTAACCTGTACATTGGCTTTCTCCTCATAAGCAGTTAAGTCGTAAGCATAATTTACTTTATGAGCAACTTCAGGCAAACTAAAACTTCAGATTTAAACATGTAACTGGGGTGTAGTCAATGAAAGGTGTCATTTGGGCCGCAGCAAAAGGTTCCTTGCAAGTTGATACAGTTTTGTCTGCAGCTCAGTGCTGGAGTTCAACCTGCCTTTTGTCTTGAAAGCTCAAATGCAAGCTGCTGCCTCTGGCACATCAAGGAGTTCACACCCAGGTTAAAGTAGGTCAGTAAGAAACTGATGAATTGCTTTTGACCCAGTGGGAGCTGGTGTTATTTGAGGTGCACACAGAATGTGCCAAGTTTGATTGCGGAATAACGAAAGCTAAAACTAACCAAAAGCTCCATGCCAAATTCTCTGGGGCTGGATGAATATTCCTCTTCCAAGCAGTGGAGAAAGTGGGTATAGGAGTGTCAGAAGTCACTGTTCGGACTGGCTGTGTCTAGAAATGCAGACTCCCAGGTCCCTGTCCTTGTCATTTGACCACACTTTAATGACTTACGCTTTTGTAATTGTATTGGGGGTTTTTTTTCTCACTTAATGATTTATTCATACGATTTACTCAGACGCTTTTCAGTCTGGATGATTTTTTTTTATATCTTTTATATCTTGATAAATCTTTTTATTTTATTGTCCTGGTTAGTATGGCTGACGTAGCAGCAATAGTTAGGTAACTGCATTTGTGTTGCTTGCAGACTCAAGTGTTTTATGTGCTGCTAGTTGCTGCTATTTTCACGGTATTGGGACTCTTCCTAATTCCCATCTCTGACAGTCTTACCTGTATCTCTCTTCACCTTGTGGCTAAATTTTTAGAAGACTAAAGAGCTTATTCTACTCTCAAGCTGTGATACTTAGAAATTTGGTAGGACCTTTGGCATCTTCAATTCCTCTGGGAAGCGTCATTTCCTTCACTTCCCAATGGGCTTAGGTTTGGAGATGAAATATTTGCTCGTTTTCAAAGCATTTACTAATTTCATTCAGACACAGCCTGCTGCAGTGGCCATCCTGTGATCAAGTGCATGAAGTGCATGACATTGGTTGAATGGTGGTGTCTTGGCAATATTGGCATCCAGTGTTTGGGTGGGTATTTTGCCTTTTAAGGAAGAAAAAGGGCCTATATCCCTCTTTTTTGTTTTGCCTTCTTTTAGAAGCTTTGAGCTTCTAAATGTAATCTTTTTCTTTTTTCAATTCTTGCATTCTGTTTTGTTTCTTTCAGTGAATCTGAAGCTTGAGCTAATTCTGCCCATATAATGTCTTGTAATTCTCAATTTTCTGGTAAGGGACCTGCTCTTGGCTTCTAGTTTGAAAAAGAGAGAGGCTGGAAAACATGCCCACTTCTGATTAGGTAGATCAATATTACTGGTTTAAAAGAGTTGCAATTCCCTATTTCTTAGCCTGAGTGGCTGAGCCACTTTTGGGAATAAATTCACACTAAATTGTGGGCACTTTTTATTTCCCTCCCCTTAATAACTTTATGACTCAGGCCAATAACATGGGATTGAGACATCATCACACATTTCTTGCCCTTTGAGTCCCTTCCTCAGAGTGTTCCATTGAAAAGTGATTGCCATCTGTAGTTCAGACTGAACTGTGCCAAGTTCTATCATCTGTGTAGTGTGTGACTGGCCTCATGTGTGCTTCTTGAGCCAGGAACAGAATTTTCAGCAAGATCATTAACTGCACAGCAAAAATAATGCAAACTCAAAGGTAGTGTTAATGCTTCTGTTTTAGTAAGACTTGCTCTTGGGTCAAGCAAGTTTCGTGATAGGTATCATCATAATCATATTACAGCCCCCTCTCTCCAGCTATTCCACTACATAGACAGGATATCCAGTCACTGTCAGGATGGGTTAAATTATACACTTGCATGGAAAATATAAGTAATGTTTGCAGAAATATTCTTGTCTCTTCTGAAAGACAGACTCTTGCAGCCAAGAAAGCGCTATTCTAGTCCTTGCTAAAATGAATTCCATTTTATCCAAGCACCATTTAAAAATGTGATTTAACTCAGTTTCTTCCTTTATGAATTCAAGCTGTACTAATTGCTGCTTCATCTTCCCACTGAGTGAGTTAATGTTTTTTCTCTGGTCATTAGACACTGTAAGCTCTTTAGGACAGATAACTTCCTTGTTTGCTTTGATTTTTCTTCGATACACTCCTGTGTGTCTCAAGCCACTGGTGAGTAATGTCTCTGGGCACTGATTCATGGTGAGTGCTGGGTTCAACTGTGGCAACAGCAGTAGTGACTTCTCCCACTTGTCCAATCTGCCTCTGTGTAGGAGGTTTTGTCCCTGGGGCAAAGGTAACTGAATGGATAGTGTTTGCTCTGTGGTCTTTGCAATTCACAGACTGATCTATTGAACTGAAAATCAACAGCATGTTCTTTGTAAGGCAACAGCAGTATTGGAAGAATGGTGAAAAAGTGGAGAGGTGTAGAGTGGATGGAGTGTGTTTGTCCATTCAACCAGTCCCCATGTATGCTCCTTTTGTAAGTAGTCTTGACTACAAGGGCCTCAGAATTTTGAGAGGGCAATTCCTTCTGTCTTCATTACACTTGAGGTGAAAGTGAAATGAAACATGTAAGTTTGAGATTTTTGAAGGCATGCATTGCTGGCCTGCCTTCTACACATGTCAAAGCCATCAGTAAAATTTTTCTTTACTTTACTGAGAGAAGTTAAGCAAATACTGGGTTCTTTTGAAATATACTGTTGCCATACGAGGTAGGATGGGAAGATGTAACACAGTTTTTAGGGTTCCTGATATATAAGGGTAGGTTGTCCTTTTGAGAGCCCTGACAGGATCAATACTGAAGTGCTTACGCAAGAGCTGGAAATTTTAAGCAATGGAAGATGGAAAATGTTGACACATCTTTTGTGTCCTGTAATAGATTTTGGGTTTTTTTCCGATTAGACCATATAACTGTGGTTACAAAAAAACCTAACTGTTTTGTCTTGCTCTTCTCTTTCAGAATACCAGAAGATTTCATTGTGGACTTTTCCAGTGTAGTCTTTGGTAACAGGTTAGTGTCTTCATTGTGCAGATAGCAGGGCTGCACAGAGCTCTGCTGCCACAAATCCTTGGTGTAGTGAAGGAACAGCAATATTTTCCAAATTAATGAGAACAAGACTTGTTCCGTTATCTTGATTCAGCACAGCATGATGTCCATCATGCATGGTAATACATGCATTATGTAGCTTTCTTGCCAATTTTCAGTTTTTCTGTGTTCATCAGTTTTTATGATGTTCTATAGACTGTGAGGTGGATCAATACCTACAGAAGAAAAATGCAGTGCAGAATTACTCATTTTTGCCATCATTATCATTGCAAATTAGAGCAAGAATGAAAGACTTGCTTTGTGGAGAGGCAGGCTCCATAAGCCCTCTACATGCTCTGGTTCATGGCAGCTTTCTCAGATAGCATTTCATCAAGTCTTAATGTACAGTTCAGTCGGGAATTCACACTGGGTGACTTGATGACAACTTGATATGAGATATCAAGTGCTCTGCCTGCTATAATTCACTTTTTAAGCAGCATTCCTCAGTAACTCTAGAGGAAGTTCTAAATGAAGAGCTTTTTGAACAGCCTATCTCTTTTGTCCATTCTTGAGATTCCCTTTTTCTAGAAGTTTCTCTGCTCAACCATACTTAGGCTATTCTACATCTAGAAATTTCATGAACATTTTGAATATGCAAAACTTGTGCAGAGCCAGGAGTTGGATTCTGATGATCATTGTGGGCCCCTCCCAACTGAGGATACTCTTTGATTCCAATTTTCCTTCTTGAAACTTCAGGTCATTCAGCACGTAACATCGCTAACCCAATGCTCCTCCAGATTCTCTGCATGGAGTCCCAATAATCATAGTTGCAGTACTTCAGTTACCCTCAAGGGTCTGAGTGCTGCTACCAAAGTTAAAAATAATTTTCATTTCTTTGATTAAGCTCTTGGCTTACAGCTAAAGGTTCTTGGAGTAAAAATAAATTCAGTGTTCTCATATTTTCTTTGCTCTTCTGTTTGAATTATAGGTGTTAAGAATGCAAAATTCATGGTTGCAAAGTGGAAATATTGTTTGCAGTAGAGAAAGAAGATAAATTTAGATGTAATTTGAAGCATGCATGGTTGTCTGTTTTCTACTGTGAAATCACGATGCTGGAAAATTTAGCTTTTTCTCATTTTGAAAGCTGTGATTATCCAGTGTAATCTTGCTCTGTGTTTTTGAGACCAGAGAAGAACACATCAGGTTTGATTTTTAGACAGATCTGCTTCTACAATCCTAAATGTAACACTGAATCATACATATGCGTATTGAGTTGTAAATATATATGTTTTGTGATGGTAAGAGATGCATTAGCATGTGATCAAAATTTCAGTTATTCAGTATGAGCTAGATAGCCCAGAAAAATCCAATTTTAATACTTTTCTTGGCATCTTATCTTATTTTTGGAGTTCTGTTCACTAAACAGCAGCTCCAAAGTATTTGGCATTTGTATTTGTGTCTCTACAGATCCATCAAGCTATGTAGACTGAAAGAAAAACTTCCCTCATTGACACCATCAAATAACTACACAAATTTAAAACTGTTTTTTAAGGGAAAGGATAACACTAACTTCCCCCTCTCTGAATGTTTATAATAAATGCACTGCTTATTTTTTTCTAATAGAGTAGCTTTTGTTTCTACCAGGTGGGTACATTCTGTGTGCCATTTGTCAGCATTTCACACATACCAGTTTGTTCATCCTTCCAGTTCAGTGGCCTGCTAGGCATGTCTTGCTATGTGCATAGGGAATCATCCAGAACTTGTCTTTAGTTTTGGTACAATTAGATCAGCTGCTGCTCCAAATTCTCTAATCTTTCATTTTCAAGTGCCCTTCTGTTGCATCCTTCAGCAGGTGATGTTCTTGTCACCAGGTGTATCATCCTTTACACCATAGCTTGAATGTTTCTAGGATGGTCTCTTCCTTATCCATGGTCCTTAACTTGTTCTGACTTCGGCCTTCTGCACAATATGCTGACAGTATATTGCAGCTGCTGGCACAGTGTTTACAAAATGTAATTATAGTCTATAGGCTTTGGATGTAAGATTCATTGAGTCTTTTCTGCTCCATTTTGTTATTCCTCTCAGAAATCAATGGCTTGATTAGCACCCTGTGTAATTTCTGTATGCATGTTGGCCACTAGGCACATTCTGTCATCTTTACAGGATTCTTGCTGATCCCATCGTGATCTTGTCCAAGCTGGGAAGGTCCTGACAGAAGCTTAAACTAAGCTATAGAAGCTGTGACTCTTCCTGGGAGAACGGTACAGAAGTGCAGTCCTGACCAGGAATAAAGCTTTGTGTTTGACCACAGAAATGCCATCTCTCAACAATATTCAGAAGCTTCCCCTCTCTTTGGGAGGTCGCTATTTCTGACCTTTCCCACCACTGCTAAGTAGAGCGTCTTTCTGTTTTTAAAACTCCTTTCTTCCCCTGGAGTGCTGGTGCAGCATTGAATGGACTGACTTCCATTGATGGGAGTTAGCATGTCATAATGGTAGCAGTGTGGCTATTTTTAGGGAGTCTCCAAATTAAGCAATACTCTGGCAGCAGCTCTCCATTGAGGGAAAGGTCTGTTCTTATTGTTTAATCCTGCTAATGACTGTTCTAGACTCCAGCTCCTCATGGCTGCACCCAGCTGTGGTGACCTACTTCCTATCCAGGAGTTGCAAGTGAGTAAGAACCAGCTGATCTACTTTTTTTGCTCATTCCTTTACCATGCTATTATTATTAGGAATGTGTGTCACTCNGCACCAGCTAATTTACACACAAGAATCTGAGTAGTGATATTAGACTGCCATTCCTACAGTGCTTGATTTGTTCAGGGAGGATTCCTTTCTGATGTAAAGTCTGTAATTAGATTATGCCTAGCACCATGGATAAAGGATGTAACATTTCTTATCCTGCCCTTAGTGGAAGTACTGGAGTAGCCTTGAAATGTACCGTAAATAACTTCCAGGGACGTGGGATGCTTAGCAAA
>VZTN01000517.1:75533-88090 GCA_013400515.1 Erpornis zantholeuca
AAAAAAAAAAAAAAAAAGGTAAGTAACACAAAGTCCAGAAGTCCAGCTCCTGAATGGCCCAGCTCAGTGACCTCATTTTGAAATTATTTCTGCACATGTATGTCAAAGTGAATCATTATTATGTATTTTTATCAGATTTGTCTTGTTTAGTTATCCAGAATTTAGGATGCTGTTGAAATTTTGAACATTGTCAACCATCTGAAGTTTAATTGCTGTTAACTGTATTTCTGCACAGAAAGAAACTAGGGCTTGATCAGCCTGATTCTTCCTGCCATATGAATAACAAATGAAGTGCTTGGCTTCTTACACATTAGACTAGGCAAAATCTAGAAGATTGTGTTGGGGTTGGCAGTGAACATTATGTAAGGAACTTAAAAGTTTGTAAATTAAGTTGGATTAGCAAGAACCGCTGTGGGGTTTTTTAAGTAGGCTTCAAAATACTCTCAATACACTAATATTATTATATTTTTAAACATTGCTGCTTGCCAGTACTAAATGGTTTTTGCTGAAAGAGGACTGACTTTATGCAACTGTTTTACCTAATTCATCTGTCTTGTGTCTGCTTGCTTGTTCCTGTTGGATTTGCCTGAAGGTAAAGATATATTTGTGGGTCCCTTTCTATGCCTCACAGTTGCATATAACTTAAATAATAGGTATGCCAGCCACCACAATGATTCTTACTAAACTTTACAGTGACATCAGTTTACTAGAATTACACAGTCACTTGTTCTCTTTTTTCAACATGGATCATAGTTAAGCATAGAAAAAGGGGATAATCTGAGCACAGCTGTCTTAAATCCACAAATCTCCACTTGTTCAGACCTCTCTAAGTGAGGACAGATGTAGGAGAGAAACAAGTTTTGGACAGGTTTGTGCTGAGGAATCATGTTTTCTCTTCAGATTGTTTCTTCTTTTATGAATTTACTTTCCAGTCTTTTATTTATGATTCACTCTTCAGGCGTCCCATTTCCGAAGGTACAGCTCTGATACAAAGAAGCCAGCTACCAAGTATCCAGGACTTCAAGTGGAGAGTGGATGTAGCTATATCCACAAGGTATAAAAGAGTATCATGCACATCCCTGGAATTACCTAAGATTAAACTGATTTCTTGCGCTGCTTAAAAATTTTAATGGGGTTAAAATGTGCCTTGCTATTAGGGATTGGCATGTAGCATTAAACAGTAAGATGCAGGTGGAATTTTCTGAACAGTGTAGAAGTCAGTGTATATATGCTTTACTGCTGGTAACATTTCACTCAAAGTTTGAGTCTCTCATTTTAAAACTTAATGGAGCTGATACAAATCCACAGGTCCTAGTGATGATGGCATAAATTAGTCAGACTGAGCCTCAAGCAGGTAGGCAAGCTCTTAGTTTCACTGGAACAGGGGAGGGTATGCATCTATTCAACTTCTCAAGCAGACCATCATTTGTTGCACATGTTAAATTACTTTCCATCTCTTGTATTCTGCTTCTACAAAGAGAGGTTTCAGGACAGCATCTTTACACTGCCATAGTTATGTAACTGGTCATTGAACTACCTCCTAGTTTCTTTCACAAAACAAGAGTAAAAGCCTTTGAGATCATCCTGCCTGTGCCTGCAGTGAACAGCTTATTACCATCTGCTACAGCAGAAGCATCTGGGGGATGGATCTTTGGCTAGAGCCAGAAGGAAACAGAAACTGTTGTCTGTGCTGTTTGGTCTCTGTCTAGTTCTAACCAGGACAGACCAAGCTGAAAGAAATTAGATGATCCAGTCTTTGTTAGTAGTGTAAATTGTTATCATGAGTGATTCATGTTGCATGTTTGAATACCTGCATCTGGGAGAGAGGGCAGTCTCTTTGTTGCCAGAGTTGAGAGGCCCATGGCTAATCAGGGATTGTCTTCCTGAAATCAAGAAAAAGGGCTCCTAAGATTGGAATGGCCACGAGCTACAAGTTCTGGTGACATTCTTATGAGCAATGCTGTAAGCACGACACAGGTATCACTCTGTAGAAAAGCAATCAATACTGATAAGAGAGCAAAATGTCCAGGTAAACATCCTCAGGCACAGTGCTTGCAAGCTGAAAGCAAATCCTATGATTTGTTTTCCAAACAACACAGGAACAATACATTACCGTTTTTTTGTTTTCCTCCCTTTTAGTTTTGTTTTCAGTTAATCTTCCCACTGGGATGTCTTGTTTATCATCCAGCAACAGCCCCTGCAGGGAGGTATGGCAGCTTTGGACTTTGGGCTGTAGTGCTTGTCTGTACCTGAGCAGGCTTTGGCAACGTCAGTTTCATGGAAGCTGCACAGAAATGATTCATTTTCCTTCTTTGGGTCATCAAATAAAATAACACATGAATTTAGGATGAAGCCTGGAAGAGGTTGAGTCCCCAGATGAGGTGGCAGTTGAATGTATGAATAGATGGAAATTATTAATGCAGCATGGTAAACTGTGTAAGAAAACTGTGCATTATTATTGGCAGTACTTGACCAGCTCTTATCCCTGTCATAGTTCCACTAAACCACTAATTATGTAAAAATGAAAATGCTCCTGATGCCTTAAATTGATACTTAGAAACAGAGACTAGACAGGAATAAAGGAACAAAGGAGGTATTTATTTGAAAGGCCTTCAGATGTACACTTTTGGTCTCCACAGGGCCCTGCCTCAGTGGATCCTAAAATGGGCGATAGGTCACAAGTTCTTTACACTTTTATATCAGCACAAATTCACCAACCAGAACCCCCAGCCAATGATGTAATTTCCCCAAGCTTGCCCTCTTCTCCCCAAGATGACGGTTTACAGTTTTTGGGCCTAGGACAGTCTGGGTGTCCTTGGAAAGCAAGCTAGGAGAGGCTTTGTTATGTCTATCTTAGTATAAGAGAACAGCACTTAACAAGTTACAGGAAACTTCAGAATTACACTAGCAGTACAGGATTTGAAAAATATAAAAGTTAAAACTTAAAGCATCACTCCTAAACTTGCAGTTACTAAACTATTAACTAAATGTTAAGTCTCAATATTGAGGTAAATTGGACAGCACTGTTTTGTTCATGAGTTTCTAGCCAGACTCTGTGATTGAAATTACTCATGTTCTGTGTAAAGCCTACATGAACATCTAAAATTGTTACTGTGCAATGCTGTACTCATCACACTGCTGATCTCTACTGCTGTAATACTAATGATGTAAATAATTTCAGTTCACTGGCTCGTGCACTCCAGCCATCCATTCTGATGATGATGAAGCTTTCAGATGGGACAGCTCATCGCTTTGAAGTAAGTCTGATTGCCATAATAAATAGTAAGGAAACCACTTAAAGTTTTATTTAGAAAGTTGAAATATTACTTAAAATACTAAAGCTTTTGTAAACGATGTGTTACCATTGGTTGGTTTGCTTTGGAATCCTTCGTGTTCAGTGTAGCCACATAAAATATTTAATGAAATACCAATCAAACTCATTTCATACCTTATTCCTACACATGTTCTGCTTAACTGCAATTTATGAGAGGAACATTATTACTGGAAAGCAGTGTTACATAATATCTGGTTTGATTAAAAGTTATGGGGTTGTTATGAACTGTAACCTTCAGACCTGATGGTGGCTCTTGAGAGCAGGAAAGTTACTGGGGTAGTTTATATAATGTATGATACACCTCTAAACCTCCTGCATTTAGCAGAAAATGGTAATATTCTTTTCTGTGGCAGATGTAGTTTTATTCTTTTTCTTCAGAACTGTTCTGGCTGCTGGAAAGTAAAAACAACCTCTTTGCTTGTTACAGGATTAGTCTGTGGCAGTATTTATGACACTGTACCTAAAGGCTTGCCAGAAGATGGCATAAACTCTTCCATAATTTTAACCTTTGAAAAGGAATGCTATTTGTTCTATATATAACATGGTGGTGCATACAGGAATTCAATGCACAGCAGGCATTGTTACATTTGGACTCTGTACAGATTTTGGCTTCAGTTCTCTCATTAGTAGTAGTGTGGAAGAAGCACCAAAGCCCTGTGGGTTGAAAGAGGTGGACTTATTTTAATGTTAAATTGTTTTTCAAGAAAGCATCTGTTGAGGAAAGCATAAATTCTGTGCTACATTGCAAACTGTTGAGGGTGTCACTTCACAGGAGATCAAATTTACCCCTCTGACAGTCCAGCTCAGAGCATCTCATACACTGTATTTGAGGACTTCCATGGAACTTAAATGATGCCATGGACTTCAGGTTAACCATTTAGAACAGGGTAAGTTTCACTTGTGAGAATTAAATCTAGTTTATATTCTTCACTGTTTAGATTTGCTACTTTATTTCCTGCCAAACAACGTCAAGTGTTGGTCTTGGTGCCATTGTTTCTGACTGTTTTGGTTTGATTTTAGGTCTTGTTGTTGTTGTTGGTTGTTGTGAATCTGTGGAAGACCATTAGTTATTCTGCAGTGGAGGCATGTTTGTCCAGCATACACAGGAGTGCAGATATCTGACAGCAGACAATGTGCTTCTCTTAGAATCAGCTCTTGGCTGGTGCTGCTGCTTGGATCTAAATACTAAGGATATGACTGCAAACAGGATTTCTATATCTGATGAGCGGTCTACCACAGTTAGTAGCTCTTTGGGATAAACTTGTGTTTTGGTTCAAGGTACCATATGCAAGTAAATACAGTCCTCAGCTCTTCAGTTTCCCTTTATTTGAACACATTCAAAATGTCCTGCTAACAAGGCTTATGTAAGATGGTAAGTCCAGAAAATAATTCTGTTGCGAACAGTTTTAAAATGTGTATAGCGCAGGGAGAAGTTACACTCTCGGTCTCCATTTGGTATTTTAATCACAGTGTGACATCTGACTGAAGATTTTTTTCAAAAGCAGTGGGAATTGCAGCATTTTGAGTCTTCTTGTATATATGTCAAAAGTGAAAAGGACATGGTGCCTTTTTATGCATTTCTGATGTATGTGGAAAATGCAAATCGGATGTTGGATTCCTCTCATATAATTGGTATATGTGCTACAGTGGGCAGAAGGATGCCAAGGGTCGGTGCCAAAAGAACTGCTGTCTTCAGTGCAGTCAAAGGGGTAAATTAGGCAGTGCTGTGCAGACAGCATGGGACCAGCCAGACTGCACTGGGCACTTGTGTGAGCACCTGTTTGTGCACTGCACTGATGTCACCAGTCTGTGCCTGCACTCGGCTGGGGGTTTCTGTCTTCACAGATAAGATTTCCATATGCTTGGCTTCTCAGGCTTGAAATTGTAAAGGAGAGCCCATGAGTCTCCTGCACAGTTGAAAATGCTTTATATGTTTAATCCAAAATCTTTTGCCTTCCACATGTAGTGCCCAGTGCCCCTTGCTCTTGAGGTTGCTGCCAAGTCTCTTGCCTCAAGTCTCGATTCCTTTCTTTTGCAAGCTTGGACAAGCAGAATATCTTAGATTTGTTGCTTGAGAATTCTGTAGTCTCCACGACCTTCCAGATGTCTTTCCTTCCAGTCCATGACTTTTACATCACCAAAGCATCTCTCAGTTTACATCCTTGAGTGTTTCCTTTCTCTCATCAGGCAGTACAGAAAATGTACCATGTAGGTGTTATTTCTGTTTTTCCTTGCTCTCCTTTTCCATGTGGATTTAGTTGAATTAAGAGATCTTTTTTAGCCTCAAATCCTTTATCTTAAGTCTGAATTTAAAAAAAAGTATTTTAGGAGAGATTGGCCTTACACTGTGGTATGTTCCCTAGCCATAGGCATGCCCTAGTTAAGGTTCCTTAGATGTCTTGTGTTTTCCAATCTGAATATTCTGTTTCAGGTGCCAGTTGCAAAGTTTCAAGAACTGAGATACAATGTTGCCCTTATACTGAAGGAAATGAATGATTTGGAGAAGAGGAGCATACTGAAGATCCAAGACTGAATTCTTTTAAATTGGGAGTTTATGGAAGAGATCTGAAACCCTCAGCATGTTTTGTGAATGGCAAAACAGGCGACCATCACCACTTTGCCTCTATGAACTTCAATGTGGCATTTATGATGTCTGCTGTAAATACTTTGTTCAATTCAAATGTAAAAAGCACAAGCTCTTTTTATAAGACTTAGGAAAAACAAAACATGTATCTATGAAAAAGTATAAAGCTATTTGTGAACATTTTTGCATCATCAAAACTTTTTTAAAATAACTGTCTTAATAGATGTAAGAGTCATTTATTTCTGATTATGATTCATATTTCTAATTTTTTTTGAAAGTGTGCTACCGGAAGCCCCATCAATGTGCATGTATCGTAAGAAAGTTCTGCAGTATTTCAAATAAAACATAAAATAACAAACCCACTCCTGCCTTGTAGTATGACAAATGTGATCTTGAGTTTGGCATAAAATTGTTGCCTCATTTCTTACTAAGTGACTACTGTTTAGCTATGGATATTTAAAGGCTAATTTGGAAGAAAACTGAAGTCTGTGGATCACGAAGGAAGAATCATCTGAGCTTCCAGGACTAATTCCATGGAATCACAGCAGTGGAAAGGTGAAATCTATGTTCTTATCTGGTTGATCAGAATGGGCTAAATACCAGAAATCTCATAGTTTTGTAACTGGAAATGCCCGCCTCTTGTTTCATGTGTTGCCTGTGTGTTTGATTGCATGAAATCAGCTGACATGACTAGGCAGAAACCTCTGGCCTGCAGTGACGGTGAGCAGCAAGAGGCAGTGATCTTGTAACCCACTACAGCTCATCAGTCATGCAGGCCAGACACCAGCATGAAGGGGCTGCCTCTGCAATGGAAGTCACAGGTATGAGGATATCCAAGCCCCCCAGGTCGAGAAAGCAGTTAAGCACAGACTGAAGTTCCCCAAGTTGCTCAGGCAGTTAGACTGGATGGTCATTGTAGGTCCCTCCCTTTGTACTGGAATAGTCTATTCTAAGTTACTCCTTTGGCCCATGAATTTACCTTGGAAGGACTCCCTTAATATGAAACACGTTTCAAGTCTCATTTAAATGCTGAGGGACCACATGGATGTCCCTAAGAGCTTTGCCAATCCTTGCCTGAATGAATTTTCCCCAGCAGCAAAGACAGGGAGGCTGTGAGCAATTGCCCAAAGACAGAAGGCTGTGGGCTCTAGAACTCAGTTTATCTTTCTAAAGTCAGATGTACTTCAGAAAGCACATGCCACTGCCACTGTTAAGCATTGGTTTATTCCAGCTAATTGCAGGGTTTCTATCACAGCAATACCACCCATACTTCTCTCTTCATGTTTTATGATTGTAGAACTTGCCTTTATCTTCCTCACTCTCTGCAGAAAACTACTGAAATTAAAATTGTGGATTAAGGAGGCCTTTTACACTCCCACAGATGTTTGTGTAGGAAAGGATGACTTGCTTCTTGGATTTTAAAAATCACAACAAGCATAGTAAGACTTACTTGTCATACTTTTTAAGAGGAGACTTCTCTGACAGCAGTCCATACCAATCTAAAGATAGCTGAATAGCTGTGGTCGAGAAAGCTTTTAAAACGTGTGCAAGAATGTGTCCTGTAGTTTCAAATAAACCATCAGCCAGGATTTCAAACTGTTTAAAAGCTTCCTGTTCCATTTGCTTTGTAATAGACTCACCAGTAACTTCCAGCTTTGATCCATACTTCATCTTAGTCTATTAACTTCCAAGTGGACTGTAGACTGCATTAATTTCTCTATGAAGCTTGTTCATCTTCCATCTGGAATTACATTATCACAGGCTGTGAAACAAAGCACACATTCTTGTGTTCCTTGTTACATTTCTCTTCTGAATGTTTAGGTTTACATGGCTTCAAACTGGAGATATATTTCAGCTGAGTGAAGTTTTTTCAGACAAAGGGAATTCTGCTGCATGAAGGTAAAATGGCCTGTTGCTCAAAGCATTTGCAAAGTCATATTTTAGTGGTCAGAGTAGAGGAATCCACTAATACCTTCTAGACAAAATATATTCACTTGGTGGTTCTGTAACAACAACTGTTCATGTTCTCCAGAAATGGAAAGGCTTCCTAACTGGATGTATGTTCTCTGGACTACTTAGTCTCAAGTTTGTCATGCCACACATTAGGCAGCAGTTTACTGTAACTGGAGGTTTTGCCATGTATGCTGAGGGGTGCTTGAAAACTTGGGGTGTTCATTCCACTGTACTTAAGAATTAATTTGGCCTTTCCTGCTGACAAATTAATAAAGCAGAAG
This sequence comes from Erpornis zantholeuca, assembly GCA_013400515.1. NCBI lineage: Eukaryota > Metazoa > Chordata > Aves > Passeriformes > Timaliidae > Erpornis > Erpornis zantholeuca. The sequence continues at coordinate 83,686 of VZTN01000517.1, forward strand.
TTGTCACCAAAATGGCCAGTAGGAGTGCACAGTGGATAGTTCCTCACTTTTGCTAAAATAAGTCTTCAAAATATTGTTAGGTTTTTCAGAATTCACAGTGAATTACTTGTTAAATATTTGTTCAATACTGAAATATCTTCTCCCATCACAACTAAAATACTCCGGAATTTGAATTTCACTGAATTTCTGACTGTAATCCTTTAATTCCAATGCAGAACAATAACGACCTTCAAAGAATCTGGATGTGGCTGAACAGAAATTATTTTATACAAGTCACTCTAGGTTTGGTTATGCTTCAAGGGTGCATTGTGAATCCCTTTTCCAGTATCATGCAGTGAGAGATACAGCCTGAGTGGGATGCTTTCTTTGTCGGTCCTGAGGTCTTGTCAAGCTGATCACTAGTCAGTCATCAATTAAGCAGGCAGGGGTTTGTGTGGGAAGGGCACTGGGGCTTTTTCATATTGCACAGTTCATGGACTAGTAGGTAACAAGAACCTCTTGCAGGCTCTGTTGGTATTTTTCCCTGAAAAACAAACCCCCATGATCATGTTGCTCTCTCTATTGGTGCCTCGCATTTATTTAAACTGGATCACGTATTTGTGTCTTAATTGTAGTGATTTTCTAACCATGGCATATGAACATAAATTTCTCTTTTACAATTTTTCTTTAATTTCCTTTATAAAGGACAGAACATTATGCTTTTCTTTCAAGATTAGTTAATTTTAAACAGATTTAAAATAGAACTTGGACTTGATTGTTTCTCAGTGTGAATCATATATGTATGATAGCAAGGATGGCCTTGTATGATGTACATGAAAGAGTAGTCACCATAGGCAGAATGCAAAATAAGAGGTAAAGATAGTTGCCAAAAATCATTCAGAGGTTCAGTGGCAAAACAGCACAGAAGAATGCATGTCTTCTCCTCTTGTTCCCTGTGCATAAGTTAGTGCAGCTTCCTGACACAATGGCCAGGCCTCCTGCTTAGTGCTTTTCTAAAATTGCCTCAACTGCATGTGCCACCAGTCCAAATCTGTTCTTGCTATAGACTATTACAGCACATGCAGAGCACATGGAAATAAAAAGCCATCTGTAGCTGTATTTGTGATGTGACTTTTCACATCCCTTCTTCCAGGAGAGAAGGAGCTCTGTCAGCATGACTGGTGGTTTGGAATTTCACACTTGGGTTAGTTATGTTTGAGAGTGGAAAGAAGCAGGTTTATTGGAGGCTTTTGTGGTCTCAAAGCCTGATGCAGTTTATAGATCCAGAAGAAGGCTGAAGAATTTAGTCATACTTTCATGCTGCCTGTTATGCCAGCCATTAACTGCTGGAAGAAGATCAGTGTTGTGCTCATTGTCATTAAAAGGAAGAAATTAAACTCCCTTTGCAGAAAAATCATACAAGGGAGATGTGCTTTTGCAGAGTGAGTCACCTCCTCACTTAAACTTTTTCTGTTTAAGTAACGGATAAATCCATTCTTGATCTCATGAACAATGCAGGTAGGCAGGACAGTGCCTTTTCGCCTTTTTCTTTTTTTCTTTTGCTTCTAATCAAGTACACCTCATGACCTACTGCTGCTCCAAATCCATGAATACATGTATGAATGTATGAAAACTCAATGCTTTCAGGATGTGTTATATAAAAACACCCCAGCAAATCTAGACTATGTATGATAACTCACCCAGCTGTTTTTGCTAAAAAAGTCTTTGCAGAGCCTGATGTCAGAATAAAATATTTAGTAGTTGTTTGACTTATAGTGAACAGTAAATTAGTATCTTGGCTTTAAAGTGTTTTGCTATTAGTGACTGTATGGCTCACCCTGTACCTGTCACATGCCACCAAGTACTAACATTTACCAAACACCACACATACCAGGAACTAGGAGAGGCAGAGCCAGCTGGTTTCTCCCCTAAAAAGTCACAGAGTTGTTGCCCATGGGTCATCTGTCATAAGGTCTTAACTATTTGCAGGCTTGGGATAAAGGTCTGTGTTCTGAACCCTCCTAAGCACACATCTCCCACCATGGGGACTAGTTCATAAGCATAGCTGATCTTTTCCCTTGAAATGTTTCAGCCATGTGGAAGAGAATTCCCAGAAGTGCATTTCCCAGTGCTTTTTTGAGACTCCTTTCAGTCCAGAGCACTCAGACTGGCAGCCAGCCCTCCAGATGCTTTCCTACATTGAGAATAGGAACTGTGGAAGTTCCTTTCAGAGCACAAATGCTGATTGCATTTCTGATGACAAATCTATTCCCCTTCCCTATCTTGAATTCATGTGCTGCTAGAAACCCTCCCTTTATATCATGACTTATCTCTTTAAGTGTCTGATATGTAACTATGTAAATACTGGTGGCGTATCTCTGATAGAGAGATTGTCACTGCATTGCTACTGGTAACCAGTGGTTATGTCACTTTCTCTCGCTTGAATAGGCTTTGACTCATAGTGGTTTTCAGGACAATGGTTATAAAATAACACACTGAGGGGTTTCTGAGACTATAGTTTTGCAATAGAGACAACTGTCAACCTCAAGGCTACAAGAAAGCATTTTTCTTCTTTTTTCTTAAGGGTTTCGTTCTTTTATAGCATGAGATTTTCTTGCACGGAAGTTTGGAAAAGAAGAAGTCTAAGTTAGCAAGCTGGAGCCTGGAGGGAAAACCCCACACTCCCGAGCAAAAATACTCTAACTCTTCTGAAGCACTGCTTAACTGAAATTTTAAGTGCTTCAGTTGTCCCATCTTTCTTTGGATCACTTGCTGGCAAGCTGTGCCATACTTTGGATCACTGTCTGATTTAAGTGATGGCAGAAAGTACTGAAACCAGTGGTTATTCAATTATTTTTCTAATTAAAGGACTTGCTTGAGAACAACAGTTAGATGTTAAACTTTTCCTTTCTTTTTTTTTAGAGATTCAAGAGCTCTAGAGACAAGGGCCAAATTTTTGGCAGATGCAAAATGTCTTCATATCACAGGAATCACAAACAACTGAAAGGTCTGATGGCTGGCTTGTGTTTCCAGGTACATCTCTGATTTCCTGCATAAGCATAATGTTGCCTACACTTGGACACATAAACACAAAATTAGCCCTCCATTATTCAAAGTGTGTATCACTAAAAGTTAAAATCCAGATTTTAAGCAGTTTTAAACTAATTTTTCTCTTTAAATCTAAGTTCATCTGAATATTCTCAACTATCCTCCCTAAACAAGGTCTTAGAAAACTCAGGTTGCCTCTCCTTTTTTTCATCCTTTCTCCTGTCCATTCAAGCTCCCCAGGCAGGGCTTGTCCCTTAATACCTGCTTATCTCATGCAGTCTAAGCTGGGGAGTCCAGACACTGCTGTAAGTAAGAAAATGGAAATTAATTCCTTCATGCCCTCTCTTGAGCTATGTAAGGAGGCTGATTATATCAGTAACAGGATATCATCAGAAATTTCAAATTCTGCAGTGGATTTTAAGACACTGTGAAAAGTGCTCTATATTTTTAGAATGCAAGTGTACGTATACATAACGTAGACATTTCTGGTAGCTGTAAATATGCATAAAGCTACAAACAAAAAGCATTACACAACTTCTTTTAGAATAACAGCTTTTTTTTCTGTAGTAACACAGGTGATTTTCTCCCTAGACTACATTTAGCACAGAGAGTTACACAACTAGTGCAACTCTCTCATCTAAGAGGAATTGGTGGGAACGTGCAGATTAAAACGGTCAACAGAGCTGCTCTTAAGTAAAACAAAGGTACACCAGAAGGTATGTGCTTTTCACCTAGAATCTGGCACGGACAGGTAGAGCTATACAACATGCCACACTACAAAACTAAATAAACGCTTTTGCTTCTAAAGTTTTCCTTAGTTGTTTTAAAACCAAGAGTACCTGACATTAAAGTAGCTTCACTACTACGCAGATCCCCTTAAACAGGAGGATTAACTGTGTAGTTACAAAGCTTCACGATTCCAGTTCTAGCAGCAAATTCTGCATTCTGCGTTTTCAAAATCGCTTCGAGCCGACGTTTCTTTCGCATTACCGGAGGTACCAAAACACCGAACCCTGGAGCGAATTCCGTGTCTCACCGAGGCACCGGTGCAGACCAGCGGGTCAAACCGAACTCCGAGCACGGTGAGCACGGTGTGCCCGGTGGGCAGCGCTCGGCAGCCCAGCGCCTCAGTTCTCCGCACGGCTCAAACCCCCCCCGCCCCAAGGGAAGCACCCCCGGGACGGAGTGCCTGAGAAGCCCTCCCGGGGGGAGGCCGGCGGAGGCCGGGGCCAGAGCGAGCAGCCCCTCCCGGCGCGGGCCGCGGCTGACGCGTTACAAAACCGCCTGGTTTTGTAACAACCTGCGGGCGCTGCCCAATGAGCGCCGCCGCTGCCGTCACGTGCCCGCCTTTATATAAGCGGCGGCGGCGGCGGGGGGC